>JAAGEH010000380.1:3309416-3456095 GCA_011751065.1 Lasiurus cinereus
CTAACCAAGAATAATCTATCCAGCAAAGCTATCATTCAGAATTGAAGGGGAGATAAAGAGCTTCACAGATAAGAAAAAGCTAAAGGAGTTCATCAACTCCAAACCAGTATTATATGAAATGTTGAAAGGTACTCTTTAAGAAGAGGAATAAGAAAAAGGTAAAAGCCAAAAAATTATGAACAACAAATACATATCAACAAGTGAATCTGAAAATTAAGTTTATTAAAAATTTGATCAACAGAATAAACTGGTGAATATAATAGAATCAGGAGCACAGAAAAGGAGTGGACTGATAATTCTCAGGGGGAAGAGGATGAGGGGTATATAGGGAGAGACTGTACAAAAATTATACACCTATGGATGAGGTCAATGGGAGGAAGGTGAGGGCAGAGGGAAGGGTGGAAGCTGGGTGGAGGGGTGCTATGGAGGGGAAAAAAGAGAAGCAAATGTAATAATCTCAATAATAAAGACTTAATTTAAAATAAATAAATAAATAAATAAATAAATAAATAAATTAAAAAGTGTCTCCTTTGGCTTATTTGCATATACTGAGGGATTATGGGAGGTCTCAGTAACTTTCTTAGAAGACTTAATCAAATTGTTTACAAAGACATGGCTTATTCAAAGGAAGGGGGTTGGCTTTTGCTGTTTCAAAATGGCAACCCTTATGGGAGCACTAAGCCATAAGGCCAACATGGCAGCTGCCAAGACAGACAGTCCTCATAATGGCTTCTAATCTGTTTTTAGATTTTACTTGGATTCAATTCTTATAAAAACATTGGCTTCTCATGTACCTTAATTTATATGAGTCCTTGATTATATTTTCAAAAGCTAATTTATAAAGTAATTTAAGTAGGTATTTTTGTTAAAAAAGCATAGCAAACGAATTTAGTAAACTTATAGGTCTGATTCAGAACACACAAATGCTGCCCCACAACCAACCTATTTAAAATGCAGATGGCTATGGGCTTTTTGTTACATTAAATTCTGTCTTAAAATTTTGCTATTGGATTTTAAGAAATATTTTGCCTTCCTTAAAGGCCAAAACCTTCATAACATATAATATATGTATATAAGTAAAATATACTGATTAATTTTTACTTGATAAAGCTTTCCATGCAATTTCAAGTATCAATTGGTTTAATTAAAATATATTTCTTTTAAGAGAGAACAGACTTTTGAAAACCTTTCATAAAATGTTTGAAAGTTATTCTCAAAGTCTTGAAATAACTTGCAACGATTATTTTTGTGTGTATGATTTAAAGATTATATACTTAAATTATCTTAAAGAATATCAATTATATTTAAACTGCTTCAGAGAATTAATCCTCTTTTTAAATTAGACCAATAAGTAATATATTTTGAATTCCTAATTATCAGAGAAAATACAAAAATTATTTTCTCAAAAATAAATTGTTAAACTCATTTAGTTACCACAGTTATATAATTTCTTCCAATTCAATCTGAATCTTAAACTTTCAGAGCTTCAAATTTTAGGTAGTAAATTAAATATTTAGCATTTCTCAAATCAATAATACTTTTACATTTTTAAGGATACATTTCAAATAAAATACAAGTCATATTCAATTAATAAATTAAATTCTATCCTCTAGACTTCATATGAGGTATACTCAGATCAACATTTCAGTATTATATCATTTTAATATATTTAGATACAGTAGTACCTCGAGATATGAGTTTAATTCATTCCGTAACCTTGAGGACTGGGAAACTATGAGATGCTCGAGTCGCAGTAAAATGGTGGGTCGTGTGCAGCCGGCCGATCCTGGAGATTACTCCTATCTCAAATGTTGTTTGTATTTCAAAGCAAAAATCACTTGCTCGAGGGTTCATATCTCAAAAACCTTGTATGTTAGGGCACTCGTGTCTCGAGGTACCACTGTATAAGTTTTTATCATTTGATTAGTAAACTTCAAAGTTTTTAAGTTTCCAGCTGACAGGCCTGGCTCAGAAGCTTGACTTTTATTTTTTCCCAGCTCAAATCTGCCATCTTTTAAAATGGCTTTTTCGAGGAGTGGGTGTCCATATTGGATTGCCATGTGTCTTCCTTCCCCCATCTCCTTTTTGCTTTGGTGGAAAATTCAGTGATGGTCTGGCATCTACTGTTTTTATTTTCATTATTATTTCAATTTTTATTTATTTTTATTTTTTAAGGAAAGAAAAAGATTTTTAAAGATAAAGAATCATTGGCAGTTGCTAAGAAATTCTTTTAATTCTTTCTACTTGGTTCAGCCTAATACAAGTAGTTTGAGCCTCCAACAAAATTAAATATGAAGTCACTTTCAGCCAAGCACCAGCATCCAGTCATAAAGGGTGGACACTGTGAGCAAAACCTTTCTTATCCCACTCACAATGATGCTTGTCCCGCTCTGCCTCAAACTCTAGCTTCTGCTCATAATTACAAGATAAATCTTTATCAGGGCTTTTGACTGTGGTCACAGGAGCAACATATGGAGGCAGAGAAGGCACAGAGGGGGGATGTGGTATTCTTGAGATTTGCCTCCACTGTAGGCTGTAAGGCTGTGGCCATATCCCATTTAGACATTCTTAAACTCCCCTGTGCTGAATTAAGGCCATCTCGAATTAAAGTAAAAATAGGAATCTTCTCTGGACCTTCTGCTGTGTATCAGTCAAGCAACTGCTTCCCAACCTTTTCCCACGTTTCATCAACAAAACTTAAGAAATCAAGTACCATAGTTTTAAAAATTGAGAATTATCTGTTTTACACCCAGCTATTACAACTTACATAATCTGCTCCTTACCTTATTCTGTAGTGCTCACACTTCTTGGAGTGACCCCCTTGCCTCTTGCCTTTGTATTCAGCCAGACCACACGGGCACCACATGTAACTATTTTCTCTCTTTCCATGTCCAGCCTGGCTAGAGAGTGGGTCCAATTTCTGAGTAGAGGTGGCTGGGGATTGAGAAATAAAAGAAAAGAGACAAAACACAGAAATAGAAAGGAAAGCTGGGGCCAGGTGGACCGCTGACCTCTTCTGATGAAGAGACAGTGACCCAGAGCTAATGCAGCATGTTTATTTTATACTCCTAAATACCAGGAAGTTTCACCAAAAGGTCAGGACAAAAGGAAATTATTTGCATTCTTGAGTAGGCCCTGAGCATTCTTGGCACTAGGCTGGATTTAGATATCAAAATCCACTTCCCCATACCATGGGCTGAAATGAAGGTCAAGCTGACAACACCCTTGCCCTTTTGGCAAGGTGTGTTCCCAGGGCATGGCTTTGCCAACACTACTGGGTTCAGCTGACAACAATTAAAGAATACCCATGTGCCTTCCCAGCGGGCCCTCTACAAAGAATTGGATTCTGTTCTGACTTCCTTCCACATTAACTGGTTGTCATGCAGAACACATTGGCAGAGAATGAAAGCATGGGATTGACTGACCACTCTTTGGGGAGGTGTGGATGGTGGTGTCTTGGGAAGGCTAGATCAACCAAAAACAGATTATCAGCACTGAAGAAAAATCTGAGACATATGTTTCCCAAGGCAGAATCCTCTCCAGTGCTCCAATCAGTCAGGTTTCTGCAAGGAAATGACTTCAGAGGGGAAGGCTTATAGCACTTAGAGCAGGAATGTCCAGCCTGTGGGCCATATATGGCCTGTGTAATTCTTTGGCCTGGCCCTGTCAAGGCAACCACAGGAAGGATTTGGAATTCAATAAACCTAGGAGCTTTTTCATGGCAACATAAATTCATATTAAGTCAGTCATAATAATAACATAAATTTTGAGGGACAAGTAAGGAACATCCATTGAAGGATAGACAGAACTCATATGAGTACATGACGAGAAATATATGTATATTTATCAGCTCACCACAGCCCATATGCCTATATAGGCAATGACTCTGAGGAGAGTCAATGCCAGGCAAGCTGGGAGTGTTCACGGTGGGAAAGTGTTAAACTCACTGTAGTGAAACTACAGCGATCCAGTGATGATTAGATGAGATGCCATGAGATGATTCCTTGCATTGTTGATGACCTTGCCTCTAATGATTGACCACAATATTGTCAACTTCTTTCTTGACATAGACTATAACTCCAATCCAACCTTTATCCACATGTCCATAATCAACAATCCTCACAAAATCTCAGATAAAGATTAGAAAATTATAGGACACAATAAAGAACTCAAGAGTGAATGATACAAACATTGGATATGTTCTAAATCCAAGATGCAGGATTAGAACAGGGGTCAAAGCAAACTAATTATGTGTGTGTTGGCAACACACATGCTGGATAGTTATTAAAGCTTAAGTGGTGTGACATACTACAAATGGCAACTACAAAGAAAATAAAAGTTTATGCAGAATCTTGATGTTTCCAAGAGAAATGGACAAATGATTATTTTGTTGCTGTTGTTGAAGTCAAAGGCAAACCTGTGTTCCTAGTTTGTGGCAATGCATTAGCAGTAATGAAAAAAGCCAAACTGGAACATCATTACAATTCAAACAGGCTAAACTAAATGAACTGAAAGGCCAAATGTGTCTGGACAAAAACAATGCTCTTCAGTGGAGTTTTAAATCACGACATGCCACTTTTCCTAGGCCTTTTATGACAGACACAACATTAGACATGTTATGTAGTCAGTTTTGAGCTAATTGCAAAGAGGCTGAGGCCTCATGTAGAGGGAGAGTTTGTAAAAGAGTGCATGGTGGCTGCTGCAGAGCTGTTAGCACCAAAGTAAAATTGTTTTCAGAGCATTAGTTTGTCTCAGAGAACCATCTCAGAATAGATCTGGGTCACCGTGAAAGGAAGGCTAGCTGAGAAGCTTTGCAGATAGCAACCTTAGTACAAGATATTAAAAAACACTGAAGGATTCTGCAGGAGATTTCCAGTTTTTCTCTCTGGTTTGTGATGAGATAATAGACATAACAAATACTGTCTATCTGGTCATTTTTAAAAGTTCATGAGATAACTGCAGAGCTTGACATGCAAGAGGAACTGCTGTCACTGGAAGCCAGGCAAGTTACTATCACAGGTGAGGACTTGTTTGAAAGGCTTGTTTTATCAATGGAAAACTTTCAGATAACATTTGAAAAGTTAAGTGGCCTTACTACAGATGGAGTTCCAGTCATGATTGACTTGCAAAAGGGGTAATTGCACTTAAGAAAGAACTGAATTGTCTCAGAGTTGATCCAAGTGATATAATTATATTCCACTGCACCATACACCAAATCATTGTAGCTCAACAATGTGATGTCAACAATAGTGTTATGCATAAATTTTGACAAAAGCAGAGGGCCCAACAGCCACCAGTTTAAGGAATTACTGAATGATCTTGACTCTGAGTATGGTGATCTTGTTTATATCTATGAAGTGTGGTGGCTAAGTTGCCAGAACATGCCCATGAGGTTTCATGAGGATAAAGTCAAGCAGTTTATGGAGTTGGAGGGGAAACCTGTCAGGTAACTCAGTGATAGCCTGTAGCGATGTGATCTGGTGTTCATGGTGGGCATTACAAAGTACCTCAGCAAGCTGCAGGGCCCCAATCAGCTTCTCAGCTCCCTGCTTTCAAACGTGAAATCATTTGAAGCTAAATTAAGGCTGTGGAAAGTGAAACTAAAAAGGAATAACACAATGCATTTTCCCACTGTGGAAGGACAAAGCCTTCTAATACACTTGAATATGTTGGTGAATGTGAAGAACTGAGGCATTTATTTATTTATTTATTTATTTATTTATTTATTTATTTATATTTTATTGATTTTTTACAGAGAGGAAGGGAGAGGGATAGAGAGCTAGAAACATTGATGAGAGAGAAACATCTATCAGCTGCCTCCTGCACACCCCCGACTAGGGATGTGCCCACAACCAAGGTATATGCCCTTTACCAGAATCGAACCCAGGACCTTTCAGTCTGCAGGCTGACGCTCTATCCACTGAGCCAAACTGCTTTTGGCAGAACTGAGGCATTTAATAAAAAAATTAAAGGATGTGAAAAGTAAACAAATGGAATTGAATATTTTCGCTACACCATTCTATGTGAAACCAGCTAATGTGCCTGATAACCTACAATATGAGAGCATTCAGTTGTGAAGCGATGATGATCTGTAAGCTAGGTATAACAACCTCCCACTGCTTGAGTTCTATAAACTTGACATAAGCAATGATGAATTTTCCACTTTGAGGAGATATTCATTGAAATATTCATTAGTGTTCAGAACAACTTACTTTTGCAAGCAGTTCTTTTCTATTTTTAATTTAATTTTTCTTTATTGATTAATGTATTACATATGAGTCTTTATGCCCCCATTATACCTCTACTTCCTCCACTCATGCTCTCTCCCCTCTGGTGTCTGTGTTCATTGGTTAAACTTATATGCATGCATGCAAGTCCTTTGATTGATCTCCCCCATTTACTTCCACCCTCCCCTACTACCTTCTGAGGTGTGATGGTCTGATCAATGTTTCTCTGTCTCTGGATCTGTTTTTGCTCATCACTTTATGTTGTTCATTATATTCCATAAATAAGTGAAATCACATGATATTTAATTTATCTGACTCACTTATTTGGCTTAGCATAATATTTTCTAGTTCCATCCATGCTGTTGTAAATATTAAGAATTCCTTCTTTTTACCACAGTGTAGTATTCCATAGTGTAGATGTACCACAGCTTTTTAATCCACTCATCTGCTGGTGGGCATTTAGGCTGTTTCCAAATCATAGCTATGGTGAATTGTGCTGCTATGAACATAGGGATGCATATATCCTTTCTCATAGGTTTTCAGGTTTCTTGGAATACATGCCAATTTCTTTATTGGATCATTTATATTCCTTTTATTAAGTTGTATAAGTTGCCTGTAGATGTTGGAGATTAACATTTGCAAATATGTTCTCCCATACAGTGGGCTTTCTTTTTGTTTTGTTGATAGTTTTTTCTAGATGTTAAAAAACTTTTTATTTTGATGTAGTCCCATTTGTTTATTTTTTCTTTAGCTTCCATTGCCTTTGGAGTAGTATCAGTGAAGAAGTTCCTTCAGCATATGTCTGAGATTTTGCTGCTTGTGGATTCCTTGAGTATTTTTATGGTTTCCTGTCTTATGTTTAAGTCCTTTATCCATTTTGAGTGTATTTTTGTGTATGGTGTAAGTTGATGGTTTAGTTCCATTTTTTTGCATGTATCTGTTCAATTTTCCCAACACCGTTTATTGAAGAGACTGTCTTGACTCCATTGTATATTCATGTGTCTTCTGTCAAATATTAATTGAGCATAGTGGTTTGGGTCGATACCTGAATTCTCAGGCTTTTTTTGAGAACAATGGCTTTGTAATACAGCTTGAAATCTGGTATTGAGATCCCACCTACTTTATTCTTCTTTCTCAGGATTGCTGTAGCTATTCTGCGTCCTTTTCTGTTCCAGATGAATCTTTGGAGAGTTCTTTTTAGGTCTGTGAAATATGTTCTTGGTATTTTAATGGGGAGTGCATTGAATCTATAGATTGCTTTAGGTAGTATGGATATTTTAATGATGTTGATTGTCCCAATCCATGAGCATGGTATGCTCTTCCATCTTTTTACATCTTCCTCTATCTCTTTTTTCAGTGTCCTGTAGTTTTCCATGTATAGCTCTTTTACTTCCTTAATTAAGTTTATTCCTAGGTAACTTAATTTTTTTTTTTTGGTGTGATAGTAAATGGGATTGCTTTTTTGTCTCTCTTTCTGTAATTTCACTATTAGTGTATAGAAATGCCAAAGATTTCTTGACATTAATTTTGTATCCTGCTACATTGCCAAATTCCTTTATTAACTCCATTAGTTTTTTGATGCAATCTTTTGGTTTTTTTATGTACAATATCATGTCATCTGCAAATAAGTACAGTTTTACTTCTTTTCCAATTTGGATGTCTTTTATTTCTTCTTCTTGTCTAATTGCGATGCCTAATACTTCCAGTACTATGTCAAACAGGAATGGTAAGACTGGGCATTCCTGTCTTGTTCCTGTTCTTAATTGATATGGTTTTAGTTTTTGCCCAATTGAGTATGATGTTTGCTGTGGGTTTATAATATATAGCTTTTATTATGTTGAGGTATGATCCTTCTATTCCCACCTTGTTTTTTGTTTGTTTGTTTGTTTTTTCCTTTTGTATTGTTTAAAGTATTACAAGTAGTAGTACATGTGTTTCTCTTTTTCCCCCCATTGACCTCCCCCTGGCCTTCTGTATCCCCCAGTACATGCCCTCACTTGCCCCCCTCCCAGTGTCATATATCCACTGGTTATGCTTATGTACATGCATACAAGTCCTTTGGTTGATCTCTTACAGCTCGCCCCCCGCACCCCAACCTCCCCTGCCTTCCCACTGTAGTATGACAGTCTGTTCAATGCTTCCTTTCCTCTGTATCTGTTTCTCCCACCCCTGATTCTTTTCTTTAAAGACATCTTGCTTCTGTAGGCTAGAAATAAACCTATAAGAATAAAAAAAATGTTTGAGTCCCAATTTCAGTGTCTAGCAGTTCTGAGTCCCAGTTTCAATGTCAAACAGTTTCTTATGTGTACATGTCAGCAATGGAATCTGGATGGTGAACAAATGATGGCAATGCAGTTCCAACCCTCTGGTTGGTCCTAGGCAACCTGTAGCAATGCACAGCTATTCTCACCTTGTTGAGAGTTTTTATCAAGAAATGGTGTTGCATATTGTCAAATGCTTTTTCTGCATCAATTGATATGACTATGTGATTTTTATCTCTCAGTTGTTTATGTAATGTATCACTTTAATTGATTTGCAGATATTGTACCATCCTTGCATTCATGGGATAAATCCTGCTTGGTCACAGTGTGGTGCTGGATCTGATTTACTAGAATTTTGTTGAGTATTTTGGCATCTATGTTTATGAGGGATATTGGCCTGTAAGTCTCTTTAATTGTGTTGTCTTTATCTGGTTTTGGTATTAGGGTGATGTTTTGCTTCATAGAAGAAGCTCGGAAGTATTCCTTCCTCTTGAATTTTTTGGAATAGTATGAGGAGGATAGGTTTTAGTTCTCACTATGTATGATAAAACTCCTCTGTGAAGCCATCTTGGCATGAACTTTTTTTTACTGGAAGCTTTTTGATGACTGCTTCAATTTTTTCCATAGTTATTGGCCTACTGAGATGTTTAGATTCTTCCTGATTGAATTTTGGAAGGTTATGTTTTTCTAGGAATATGCCCATTTCCTCCAGGTTTTCCAGTTTGTAGTATAGTTCATAATATTTTTTAACAATCCTTTGTATTTCTGTGGGGTCTGCTGTTATTTCACCTCTTTAATTTCTGATTTTGTTTATTTGGATCCTCTCTCTTTGCTTCTTGGTGAACCTAGCTAGAGGTTCATCAATCTGGTTTACCCCCTCAAAGAACCTGCTCTTGGTTTTGTTGATCTTTTGTATGGTTTCTTTGGTTTCTATGTCATTTATCTCTGCTCTGATCTTTATTATTTCCTTCCCTCTGCTTACACTGGGCTTTTCTTGTTGCTCTTTTTCTAACTATTTGAGTTGTAGGGTTAGGTAATTTATTACCTTTTTTTTATTTTTTTCAGTAGGTTTATAGAGCTATGAACTAACCTCTCAAAACTGCTTTTGCTGTGTCCCATAGATTTTGGATTGTTGTGTTTTCATTGTCATTTGTTGCCACAATGTTTTTAATTTCTTCTTTGTTCTTTCTGATAACCCAGTCATTGTTTAATAGGATGCTGTTTAATCTCCAGGTGTTTCATTTTTTTGGATTGTTTTTAATGTAGTTGATTTCCAGGTTTATGCCATTGTAATGTGAGAAGATGCTTGATAGGATTTATATCATCTTGAATTTGATGAGATTTTGCCTGTGATCCAATATATGATCTATTTTTTAAAGTGACCCGTATGCACTTAAGAAGAATGCATATTCTGTGGCTTTGGGGTGAAATGTTCTTAAGATGTCAATTCCATCTGATCTAGTGAATCATTTAGAATTGATGTTTCTTTGCTAAATTTTGGCTTAGAGGATTTGTCCAATGGTGATAGTGTGGTATTAAAGTCACCTACTACGATTGTATTGCTTTCAATCTCTCCCTTGATATCCTCCATGAATTCTTATGTATTTGGGTGCTCCTGTATTGTGTGCTTGTATGTTTATCAGAGTTATTTCTTCTTGTTGGATTTCTCCCTTTAGTATTATGAAGTGGCCTTCCTTATCTCTTTTTATGTCCTTCACTTTGAGGTCTAATTTGTAAGATATACGTATTGCTACCCAATCTTTTTTTTTTTCATTTCCATTCACCTAAAATATCTTTTTTCATTCCTTCACCTTCAGCCTGTATGCATCTATTTTTCTGAGGTGGGTTTCCTGTAGATAGCAGATATATGGGTCATGTTTTTTTTTTTATCCACTCAGTTACTCTATGTCTTTTGATTGGAGCATTTAACCCATTTTTATTTATAGTTGTTATTCATAGGTACTTGTTTGTCACAAATTTTATTCTTTACCCTGGTGTTCCTTCTTTGCTTCTTATTTCTTCTTTTTTTTTTCAGAAGGCCTTTAGCATTTCTTGCATTGCTGGTTTGGTGGAAATAAATTCCCTTAGTTCTTTTTTGTCTGTGAAGCTCCTGATTTCACCTTCAATTTTGATTGATAGACTTGCTGGGTACAGTATTCTTGGATTCAGACCCTTTCTTTGCATGAATTTCTATAATTCATTCCATTCCCTTCTGGCCTGATATGTTTCTGTTGAGAAATCAGTCACTAGTCGGATGGGAGATCCTTTGTATATAACTTTCTGTCTTGCTATGGCCACCTTTAAGATTCTTATTTGTTGTTGGTGTTTGCCACTTTAATTTAATGTGCCTTACCCCTTTTGGGGTTCATTTTGTTTGGGTCTCTGAGCTTCTTGAATTTGTGTGAGATTTTCTCTTCTCTAAATCAGGGAAGTTTTCCGTCATTATTTCTTCAAACACGTTTTCTATTCCTTGCTCAGTTTCCTCTCCTTCTGGTTCCCCTATTATGCAGATATTGTTTCATTTTGTGTTATCCTAAATTTCTCTTAGGTTTTCCTCCCGCTGTTTATTTTTTCTTGGAACTGCTCTGCTTGTGTATTTTTTCCTGTTTTGTTTCTAGCTTACTGATGTGGTCCTCTGCTTCTTCTAGTCTACTGTTGATGCATTCTATTGAGTTCTTTATAGAAATGATGTCATTTTTCATTTCTTCTGGGTTCTTGTTCATTTCTTCTTGGTTCTTAGACATATTTTTGAATTTGTCTTCCATTCTTTTCATCCACCTTATGACCATTTCTCTGAATTTTTTGTCTGAGTGGTTGCTTGCCTCCATTTCATCTACTTCATTTTCTGGTGATGCCTGCTTTTCTTTCGTATGTGGGCATTTTCTTTGTCTCTCCATGATCTTTCTTCTCTGGGTGTCTGGTTATGTAGTTTTCTCTATTCTGCATTTATTTAAAGGGACAAAATACAATATAACCAGGCACAACACAAAGGTACTGAACACAAATGTATTCATGATACTAATAACCCCTAATAAAGGTGACTACCAGAGAAAAGAAAATTAGGGGATAAGAAAGAAAGAGGAAGAGAAGAAAAAAGAAATAGAAAAAGGAAAAACAGTAGTGCAAAAATGAAATTGGGAAAAAGAATGAAAAGTATGAGAGAAAAGAAAGAGAATAAAAAAGAAGAGGATGGAAACTATTTATATGTAGAGAAAACTCCACTAGAACAGCCACTATTCCCAACAAATGCCAGCAACAAATATGTAGGGAAGAATGCAAACCACAAACAATAACTAATATCAAGCAAGGTGTGGGAAAACAGAAACAAAAAACAAACAATAACAACAACAACAACAACAACAAAAAACAAAAAGAAAAAGGAAAAGGAAACAAATCTCACAAGGAATCATAAAAGAACCACTATAATCAGCAATCAAGCAAACAACAACAAAAGGACAGAGAGAAAAAAAAATTGGATAGTGAAAAAATACAATAGAAAGATGAGTATAGATTTAGTACAGGGAATTGGAAGCTAGATAGATTAGTATGGTGAAATTTTAACAGGATAAAAAGAAGGTATAGGGAAAATCTAACACAGGAATAGTATAAGAGAAACAGGACAACAAAAGAGGAAAAGTGAGGAAGAGAGTGTTGGCTTAAAGGTAAAGTTGAGATAGAGGAAAATGATGATAAAGGAAAGATGAAAATAGAATGTAGAACACTAATCCCAAAATAAAATAAAGAGAAAATAAAATGACACTTAAAATAGGTAAAGAAGTAGTAGTGATAATACTGATTAAAAGTAAAAATGTAATAATTAGAAAGTTAAAATCAAGGGAGGAAAAAGGGAAAAAATTAATTAACTTAAATTAATTAATTTCTTAAGTAAAAGATGAAAAAAATAAAAAATGTGCAGTAGTGAAGGTCATACATTTCCCCTACTGTTCTGTTTGGCATGCCTGTTTCCTATTCAGTATTAAAGTTCCCTGTATTCCGCTGCTCCACAGTGTGATAGGCCCCAGTCCTGATTTTCAAGCAGGCAGTACTTCTCTGTTTCTTATACTACTTTATTTGTATTTACACAAGAGTCAATTTGTAATTCAACCCCTGGGTGGCAATGTTTCTGGATTGATCTCTAGGTCTATAGATCTCTCTAGCCAGTGCTTATATATTGTTTTTCCTGTGGCACTTAAAACAGGTTTGAAAGAATGGGCTGCCCCAGAGCTGGCTCTCTGCTGGTTATTCCCTGCTCTGAGCCCCAGGTCCATAAGAACAACTTTCCCCTGCAGTCTCTTAGAGTACCCACAACTGAGTGATCCTATGTACTGGGCTTAGTAATCAGAAGCAAAGATTTAAAGAGAAAAAAAAAGAGAGAGAGAAAAGAAACAGAGTAAGTGAGCAAACTCCAGTGCTGTGGTGCAAGTCTGTGCAGTCGCTTTTCCCCTTGGGTGTAAGCAACCAGTACACTGTTAAAAAATTTTTAGGCTGCCCTTTTGCATCCAGTTCAGCTATGAATTTTTTTTTTTTAGAGTTCTCTTCTGTTAGCAACCCTGTGGATCCCCTTCCACATTCATGGATCATGCCAGCCCCAACAGCTGAAGCCTTTTCTGGGGGCAGACTTCCTTGGCTCCTCCAGCTCCCACATGTGCGTTTCTCTCTCCTGACCTCACCTTATCCCAGACGAAATCTGACCTTTCTGTGAAGAGGTATAGAGCTCCTCTGAATCCACATGCTCTCGCCACTTGGGTTTGCAGCTGTTTGCTGGGTGCAGTTGTTGGAGAGTCCCGGAATTTTCAGGTTTCTAACAGCATCCACTCTCCCCTTCAAGATGGCATGGTCTCTGCATCAGAGCCTCTTACTGTGGGAGGGATCCCAGCAGCAGTGGAGGCTGCCAAGACAGGGAAACCCCATCTGCAATCCCCCATGATTTCCTGGAATATAGCTGCCCTTCAACTCAGAAACAAACACTTCCTGTGTGAACACACACTTTCTCTTTGTTCTCTCACTCATGCACTATCTTGCAGTCTGCCTTCCCTGACAACCGTCTGCCTCAGCAAGCACTTAGTATTATTTTCCTATATTCACAAGAGACATTGTGAATATCTATATAAAGCACATTTTTTTGTTTGTTTATTTTAGAACTATTGGGCCATAATTATATAGATTGGCTAAGGTATCTAGGTCGTCAGGGATTTCAAAAGATTGAGACAACTTCTGTGCATCCAGCAAATGTGTGGGGTTTGAATTCCTAGCCTCCAAAGTGCTGGAGTTAGTGGGAGGAACTGTTAATAAAGGACAAAATTAGAGGTACCTCAAGGATTGAACCTGGTCACTTTTAATTTACCTAACATTTTCTTTCCTCTTGCATAAAAAAAAAAAATCTTGGAAAACAAGACATAGTTGGTTCTCATACTACTGGAAAAAAATATCACACTGAGCCCTGGCTGAGAGCCACTATTTCCAGTGGAAATACTGACTTGTAGCACTACAGCCTATTGTAAAATCTAGTGAAATGTGTATAAAATCTTGCATCTGGTTTGAAATTTATCTTGCTACCAAGCCTGTATGTCTGCATTTTTTGACTCTGGGTTATTCATCCAGAGATGAGAGGCTATATTGAAGGGAAAATAGAATTGGTGAGAAAAATATAGAGAATGAGATTTTCTTTTGCTATCGCAACAGCTTATTTTAAAAATATATATTTTTTCTAAAGGAGGTAGCAAAAGATAAGGTAAATAGGAGATTTACTGTAATGACTTTCAGATGGTATCCCTTCTCACAATGACCTTTATTAAATTAGGCTTTGGTGAAATAGAGGTGACATAGGGAGGATGCTCTCACAAGAATCTGCCGAACCTAGGTTTTTGCCATTGAGACATGACTAGAAATGGTGACTGTTTCTTTGTGTCCCTGAGTAAAGCCCTGATTTAAAGCAGGGAGAAGCTTTGCTCATTTTGAGGAACAGATTTTGCATTGCCATTATGTTTTCTGTATTCACCAGATCCCATCACCATGAATACAGGGACTGATACACAGAAGATTCATCACCTGGTACAGACATTGTTCTAACTTGATTTTCCCTGTTCCAAATTTATTTATTTACTAAAGCCCAGTGCATGGGATTGTGGCCTACTGTGTGAGCACCACTCATCCCAGATGATCCACCCTCTCAGCGGCTGTTCCCTGGTCCAGAATCTTCCATGAAGCTGAAACACTTGCCTCTCCAGGGGACCTGGCTGGGTCCAGGCCCAGGGAAAATAGCACCGAGAGGCGGTGGAGTAGACTTCAGTCCTGCAGTGACCACAAACCTGCCTCCCAACCTCTGGGTTCAGCTCTATGAGCCTGGCGGCGGTGGCACTGTGTGGCCTGCGGGCATCTGGAGGAGTGGCAGGGCATAAGGAGGAAGAGCCTGAGGCAAGGAGGTAATGATTGCAGCATGGGTTCCTGCCCCTTATCCTAGAGTTCTCAGTGGAAGCAGCTGCTCATCCATTCCAGTCAGCCAATTGACACTCTCACTGTGGTAGCACACTGACCACCAGAGGGCAATTCCTGCATTGAGCATCTTCCCCCTGGTGGTCAGTGCATGTCATAGCAACTAGTTGACCAGTCTTTCTGGTCATTCTGCCATTTGGCTGCTGGGCTTGTATTATATAGGTTTTATCTATCTATCTATCATCTATCTATTGAAGTATTTTTATTGATTTCAGAGAGGAAAGGAGAAGGAGAAAGAGACAGAAACATCAATGATGAGAGAGCATCCTTGGCCAGCTGTCTCCAGCATGCCCCACACTGGGGACTGAGATGGAAAAGCCTTGACCAGGAATCAAACCATGACCTACTGGTTCATAGGTCAGTGCTCAATCTCTGAGCCACATCAGCCAGGCATGATCTATTTTTAATTGCTACTATGATGCTACATACATTTTGTGGAATGAAGAGATACCTGTTGTTAAAATTTAAGAATGTGTCCTTATTCTCATAACTAAGGTTAGAATCAGTTATGAAATGTATTTAAGCCTCACTCTGTGATGAGGCTGATGAGAGTCTGCTTGGAATACTCAGCTTAATGTCAAGAAAACAGATGTGAAATGCCCTTTGCCTCATCTAGGAAAGGAACATGCTATTGGGGGAAGCACTCCATGGCAATACTTCTAAATCTTGGAGTCCAGCAGGCACTTCAGGGACTTGGAGCCCAGGAGATACTTCCAGAGCTTAGGAACCAGCAGGTACTTTTGGCACTATCTATTACACTATATATTTTTTCCTTTCTTTATTGATTAAGAAAATTAATGTGCATGTATCCCCCTCTTACACTCTCACTCCACCCCTTCTCATTCCCTCACCCTCCTGGTGTCTGTGTCCAATGGTTTTGCTTATATGCATTCATACAAGTGCTTTGTTGATCACTCCCTCTTACCCCCACCCTCCACTACCTTCCTGGTGAACTTTGATCATATGATTGATGCTTCTCTGTCTCCGGACCTGTTTTTGTTCATCAGTTTATATTGTTCATTATGTTCCACAGATGGGTGAAATCATGTGATATTTATCTTTTTCTGACTGACTTATTTCAATTAGCATAATGCTCTTCAGTTCCATCCATGCTGTTGCAAATGGTAGGAGTCCCTTCCTTTTTAAGCAGTGTAGAATTACATTGTGTAGATGTACCACAGTTTTTTAATCCACTCATCTGCTAATGGGAACTTAGGCTGTTTCCAAAACTTGGCTATGGTAAATTGTGCCTCTATGAACATAAGGGTGCATATATCCTTTTGATTGGTGTTTTTAATTTATTGGGATATATTCCTAGAAATGGGATCACTGGGTCAAATGGGAGTCCCATTTTAGTTTTTTGAGGAAACTCCATATTGTTCTCCACACTGGCTGCACCAGTCTGCATTCCCAGCAGCAGTTCATGAGGTTACCTATTGGTCTACATCCTTTCCAGCACTTGTCATTTGTTGATTTGTTGATGGTAACCATTCTGGCAGGTATGAGATGGTACCTCATTGTTGTTTTGATTTGCATCTCTCAGATTATGTATGACTTTAAGCATGTTTTCATATGTCTCCTTGGCCTTCCTTATGTCCTCCTTTGAAAATTGTCTATTTAGTTCCATTGCCAATTTTCTGATTGGGTTGTTTATCTTCATTTTGTTAAGTTGTACGAGTTCTCTGTAAATGTTGAAGATTAAACACTTATCGGTGATAACATTGGAAAATATATTCTTTTATGTAGTGGGCTTTCTTGTTGTTTTGTTGATTGTTTCTTTCGCTGTTCAAAAGCTTTTTTATTTTGATGTAGACCCATTTATTTATTTCTCTTTAGTTTGCATTGCACTAGGAACTGTATCAGTGAAGATACTGATTTGTCATATGTCTGAGATTTTGCTGCCTGTGGAATCCTCTAGTATTTTTATTGTTTTCTGTCTTACATTTAAGTCCTTTATCCATTTTGAGTTTATTTTTGTGTATGGTGTAAGTTGGTGGTCTAGTTTTATTTTTTGCATCTATCTGTCCAATTTTCCCAACACCGTCTATTGAAAAGAGTGTCTTTACTCTACTGTATGTTCTTGTCTCCTTTGTCAAATATTAAGAATAGTGGTTTGGGTTGATTTCTGGGTTCTCTATTCTATTCCATTGGTCTACAAGTATATGTCTGTTCTTTGGCCAGTACCAGGCGGTTTTGAGAACAGTGGCTTTCAAATATAGCTTGATATCTGGTATGAGATCCCTCCTATTTTGTTCTTTCTCAGGATTGCTGCAGCCATTCAGGGACTATTTTCATTCCAGATGAATTTTTACAGAGTTTTTCTTAGTTCTGTGATATATGCCATTGCTATTTTAATTGGGAGTGCATTGAATCTATAAATTGCTTTGGATATTATGGACATTTTAATGAACCAGTCCATGAACATGGTATGTTCTTCCATCTATTTATTTCTTCCTCTATCTCTCTTTTTTTTTTAGTGTACATGTTTTCTGAGTACAAGTCTTTTACCTCCTTAGTTACGTTTATTGCTAGGTTTCATAACTTTTTTGGTGCAATGGTAAGTGAGATTGTTTTTGTTTTAAATCTCTTTCTGTAATTTCACTATGGGCATACAAAAATGCCATAGATTTCTCTACTTTAATTTTGTACCCTGCTATTTGTCAAATTCATTTATTAAGTCTAATAATGGAGTCTTTAGTGTTTTCTATGTACAGTATTATGTCATCTACAAATAATGACAGGTTTACATCTTCCTTTCCAATTTAGATACATTTTACTTCTTCTTTTCTGATCTCTGTAGTTTTAACTTTCAGTAGTACTACGTTGAACAGGAGTGGTGAAATTGGTCATCTTTGTCTTGTTTCTATTCTTAGGCAAAATGTTTTTAGTTTTTTTTCCATTAAGTATGATGTTGGCTATAGGTTTGTCATATAAGGCTTTTTTATGTTGAGTATAGTTCCTCTATTGACACTTTGCTGAGGATTTTTATCACAAATGGATGTTGGATTTTGTCAAATGTTTTTTCTGCATTTGTGATTTTTATCTTTCAATTTGTTTTTACCTCACATTTATTGATTTGTGGATATTGTACCATCCTTGTATCCCTGGAATAAGTCCTACTTAATCATGGTGTTTGATCTTTCTGATGTAATTCTGGATCTGGTTTGCTGGAATTTTGTTGAGCATTTTGGCATCTATGTTCATGAGGGATATTGGCCTGTAATTTTCTTTCATTGTGTTGTCTTTATCTGGTTTTGGTATTAGGGTAATGGTGGCTTCATAGAATGGGCTTGGAAGTGTTCCTTTCTTTTGATTTTTTTTTGAGTAGTCTGAGGAAGATAGGTTTTAGTTCTTCCTTGAATGTTTGGTAAAACTCTCCTGTTGAAGCAATCTGGCCCTTAGCTTTTGTTTCCTGGAAGCTTTTTGATGTTTGCTTCAATTTCCACAATAGTTAGCATCCTATTGAGATTTTTAGATTCTTGCTGATTGAATTTTGGAAGGTTGTATTTTTTTTTTAGGAATATGTCCATTTCCTCTGGTTTTCCAGTTTTTTTTGGAATAGATTTGGTCATAGTATTTTTTAACAATCATGTGGAATTTGTTGTTATTTCACCTCTTTCATTTCTGATTTTGTTTATTTGGGTCCTCTCCTTTGCTTCATGTGGGAACCTCTTTCCACGTTCTGCTTGGTTCAGGGTTCCCATTCAGGGTTCGAGTTCTGGAGGAAGCTGCATGCAAATGAAAAGAGAGACTAGAAAAGCATTAATTTGGCCTTCCTTTGGCCTTGCCATCCCTTTTATTCAGGTTTGGGATACACCCTTTGCCCTGAAGTAGATTATCTTATCAGTAAGGATTTACATGATTATTTGATGGGGAAGTTCATTGTCACAATTAGATAGGGGGTGGCTGGCTTTGACCTTTCAGACCTTCAAGGTTGACCAGCCTTCCGGGTTCCTTGTCCACTTTCTATTAATGAGACAATTATTGGTTTCTGGCAGCTTCATTGCAAGTCTACCTAGAAGTTCATCAATCTTGTTTATCCTTTCAAATAACCAACTGTTGGTTTCATTAATCTGTTGTACTGGTTTTTGGTCTCTATATCATTTATTTCTGCTCTGATCTCTATTGTCTCCTTACTTCTGCTTAACTGGGTCTTTTTTGTTGTTGTTGTTTTCTAATTCTTTGAGTTGTAGAGTTAGATGATTTATTACCATTTTATCTTGTGTTTTGTTTGTGCTTTATTTTTAAGTTGGCCTGTAGAGCTATAAAATTCCCTCTCAAGCCTGCTTTCACTGTGTAACAAAGATTTTGGATTATGGTTTTTTCATTGGCATTCATTTCCAAGATGTTTTTAATTTCTTCTTTGATCTCTTTGGTAACCCAATAATTGTTTAATAGCATGCTATTCAGTTTCAAAGTGTTTGAATTTTTTTATTTTCTTATTGTAGTTTATTTCTAATATTATGCCATTGTTGTCTGAGGAGATACTTGATATTATTTCAATCTTCTTGAATTTGGGGAGACTTTATATGTGACCCAATATGTGGTCTATCATTGAAAATGTCCCATATGCTCTTGGGAAGAAGGTATATTCTTTGGCTTTGGGGTGAAATGTTCTGAAGATGTCAATTAAGTCCATCTGATCTAATGAGTCATTTAGTATTGCTGTCTTTTTGTTGATTTTTTTATCTAGAGAATGTAACTGATAATGACAATTGTGTATTAAAGTCCCCTACTGTGATTGTATTTTGTGTTGATCTCTCCCTTGATATCTTCCAGGAGTATTTTTATGTATTTGGGTGCTCCTGCATGGAGTACATATATATATACCAGGGTTATATCTTTTTGCTATATTGATTCCTTCTAGTATTATGAAGTCCTTTCTTATGTCTTGTTATGGCCTTTACTTTGAGATTTATTTTGTCAGATATAAGTATTGCTCCCCCAGCTTTCTATTTTCATTTCCATTTGCCTGAAAGATATTTTCCATCCCTTCATTTACAGTCTATGTGAGTCCCTTGTTCTGAAGTGGTTCTCTTGTAGACAGCATATGCATGTTTCATGTTTTCTTATCCATTCAGCCATTCGATGTCTTTTGTTTGGAGCATTTTGGCTTTATATGTTTAAAGTTGTTAGTGATAGGTACTAGTTTGTAGCCATTTTCATTTTTTTGTGTGTGTGCCTGTGTTCCTTCTTCCCTTTTGATTCTTCTTTTTATACCAGTCCCTTTAAAAGTTTTTGCCTGGCTGGCCTGGTGGTGATGAAGCCCGTTAGCCGTTTTTTTTTTGTCTGTGAAGCTTCTTATTTCCCCTTCAATTTTGAATGATAGCCTTGCTGAATAGAGTATTCTTAGAATACTCTATTCTTGCTGAATAGAGTGTTCTTTCTGAATAGAGTCCCTTGCTTTGTCTCACTTTGTAAATTTCTTTACATTCTTTTTTACCTAATGTGTTTCTGTTGATAAATCATTTGATAACCTAATGGGAGATCCCTTATACATAACTTGTCTTTCTCTTGCAACTTTTAAGGTTCTCTTTTTGTCCTAAACATTTGTCATCATAATTATGAAATGTCTGGGTATGAGTCTTTTTAGGTTCACATTGTTTGGGACTCTGTATGCTTGTGTGACTCTTTCTTCCCCACATCAGAGGAGTTTTCTGACATTGTTTGTTCAAATAGGTGTTCTAACCCTTTTCTCACCCAGCTTCAGCTTTTTCATTTTCTCAATCTCCAGCAGCCCCTCTTCAGGAACCCTGGACCACTTTCTAGCTGCACTGGACATGGAGAAGAGAGAAATATTTACAAGTAACATCAACAATTGCTAGTGCTTTGTTATCATTCACAAAAGTAGATATTTTGGTATTTTATACCACTTCATTATGGGTGAGCTTGGAGCATGGAGAAATATTTTTGCCAAAATTCTTAAACTTTATTTTAAGTTCTGTAAAGACTAGAACAATATTCTAAAAAACGGAGAGAATCCAAGATAGTGGCATAGGTAAACACCTACACTGCTGCCTCGCACAATTTCAAAACTACAACTAAAAGACAGAACAGACATCATCCAGAAACACAGGAAAGTTGGCTGAATGGAAATTCTACAACTAGAAAGAAAGAGAAGGGCTCACGGAGACCCTCAGCAAAAAGCTGAGGTACAGAGACACATGCGTGGAGAGAACGGGTGCCGGAGTACTTGGCTGGCTTTCTCTGGTGGGAGGGAGATGGAGACTCCCAACTGCATTGAACCCCTTATCCTACAACACTAAACCCCAGGACCAGCCGAAACTCATATGGGGTTTGTTTGGGCTGTGAAAAGGGAGAAGTACACAGAAATTTAGGGGAGTTTCTAAAGGGCAGACGTCTGGTGGCACGCATAGTACTGCGCACAGAAGACCGACTGCTGATTGTGCCACTGTCTTTCAGGAGTGGGAGAGAGACAGAGCCTCCCAACTGCAACACTTCTAACTCTACTAAACTCCAGTTTCGGGCGAAACCCTGGGGACTCAGATTCATATGGTCCCAGAGCACAGAGTTGCCAGAAAGGCAGAGGTCTAGAGACACTGGGAGAGAGCCCATGCACACAGGGACCATTCCAGCAATTACCCGGTCATGTGAGACTCAGGGGCCGTGGAGGGCGGGGCCAACTGGAAGGCAAGGCAGTCCATTAAGCTGCGAGACTCCACCCATCCTAAGCTCAACAGAGAGGCTTTTGCAGTTTTGCAAGTCTTGTGTCATAAGGCTGAATCCAAAACAGAAGTTCTCTTGGCATAGTGAAAATGCCAAAACAAAGAAAGAGATTACAAACAAAAGAAATGGAGGAAAACAAACGACTGGATATAGAGTTCAAAACCACAGTTATAAGGTTTTTCAAGAATCTCCTAGAAAAGGTGGATAAATTTAGTGAGACCCAAGAGGAAATGCAAAAGGACCAACTAGAGATGGAAAAGGACCAACTAGAAATTAAACATACACTGACTGAAATAAAAAATATTATACAGAGACCTAACAGCAGATTAGAGAAAGGCAAGAATCAAGTCAAAAATTTGAAATATAAAGAATCAGAAAACATTCAACTGGAAAAGCAAGAAGAAAAAAGAATCCAAAAACATGGAGGTAATGTAAGGAGCCTCTGGGACAGCTTCAAGCGTACCAACATCAGAATTGTGGGGATGCCAGAAGAAGAGAGAGAGCAAGATATTGAAAACCTATTTAAAGAAATAATGACTGAAAACTTTCCACATCTGGTGAAAGAAATAGACTTACAAGTCCAGGAAGCACACAGAACCCCATATAAAAGGAATCCAAAGAGGACTAGACCAAGACACATCATAATTAATATATCAAGAGCAAAAGACAAAGAGAGAATATTAAAAGCAGCAAGAGAAAAACAGTTAATTACCTACAAGGAGCACCCATACAATTCTCAGCTGATTTCTCAACAGAAACGATGCAGGCCAGACAGGAGTGGCAAGAAATATTCAACGTGATGAATAGCAAGAACCTACAACCAAGAATACTCTATCCAGCAAAGCTATCATTCAGAATTGAAGGTCAGATAAAGAGCTTCACAGATAAGAAAAAACTAAAGGAGTTCATCAACTCCAATCCAGTATTATATGAAATGCTGAAGGGTACTCTTTAAGAAGAGGAAGAAGAAAACAGTAAAGGTAAAAATTATGAACAACAAATACATATCTATCAACAAGTGAATCTAAAAATTAAGTGAATTAAAAACTTGATCAACAGAATAAACTGGTGAATAAAATAGAACCAGGAGCACAGAAAGGGAGTGGACTGATAATTCTCAGGGAGAAAGGGGTGAGGGGGATTCAGGGAGTGACTGGACAAAAACCATACACCTATGAATGAGGTCAATGGGAGGGAGGTAAGGACAGAAGGAGGAGTGGGAGCCGGGTGGAAGGGAGCTATGGAGGGGAAAAAAGAGAAACAAATGTAATAATATGAGTAATAAAGATTTAATTTAAAACAAACAAACAAAGAAACAAAAAATAAATAAATAAAAAACCTCTTATTTTTTCTTTCCTTTATTTTATTTTTTAAAAAGAGGAGCAGGTTATAAAAGAGGGTTTATAAATAGTCCTTTTTCTAAAGCTTGAGTAACTCAGGAATTTGTGATATATTTTTGAAGAAACTACATTTATTTAGTGGTCTACAAACTCTTCAAACTTCTTTTGTGCTCACAAAGTTGTGTGTTTAAAATGAAATTTGGGATCAGTCAAAAAAGACACCCCTTCTCCCTGATCTCATGGTGGAAACTGGAATTCAAAGGAAAATTCTGCAAGTGGCTTTGGTAATTAATGAAAACTAGAATCCCAGAAGCTTCCAGGCTTTCTTCTCCATAGCAGTAACAAACAAAATGGGGAAGATTTCAACTTCAGTGTACCCTGAGGAAACTGCAATAGGATTTAAAGGAGAACTGAATTCAAGAAACCTGCAGGTGCATGGCCTGGGAAGGCTTTTCAAAAATCTGGAGTCCCTGACCACTGATAAGGGATTAATTTCCAAAATAAATAAGTACTCACACAACTCAATAAAAGAAGACAAACAATTCAATTTAAAAAAATAGGCAGCCGAAACTGGTTTGGCTCAGTGGATAGAGCGTCGGCTTGTGGACTGAAAGGTCCCAGGTTCGATTCTGGCTGGGAGCATGTACCTTGCTTGCTGGCACATTTCCACAATGGGGTGTGCAGGAGGCAGCTGATGGATGTCTCTCTCTCATCGATGTTTCTGACTTTCTATCTCTCTCCCTTCCTCTCTGTAAAAAATCAATAAAAAAATAGATTTTAAAAAATAGGCAGAAGAGCTAACTAGACATTTCTCCAAAGAAGACATAAAAATGGCCAAGAGACATATGAAAATGTGCTCAGAGTCACTAATCATCAGATAAATGCAAACTAAAATCACAATGAGATGTCACCTCACACCTGTCTGAATTTCTATCCTCAAAAAAGTCAATAAACAAGTCCTGATGCAGATGTGTAGAAAAGGGAACACTGGTTCACTGCTGGTGTGAATGCAGTCACAATGGAAAACAGTATGAAGTTTCCTCAAGAAATTAAAAATAGAACTTCCATTTGACCCAGTGATCCCACTTTGGAAATATATCCCCAAAACCTCAAAACACCATTAAGAAAGAATATATATATATATATATATATATATATATATATATATATCCCTATGTTCATATCAGTGTTATTTACAATAGCTAAGATTTGGAAACAGATCAAGTGCCCATCAGTAGATGAATGGATAAAAAGTTGTGGGATATTTACACTATAGAATACTATGCAGCTATAAAAAAGGAGGATTCTCTTACCCTTTGGACAGCATGAATGAACCTGGAAAACATTATGCTAAATGAAGTAAGCTAGTCTGAGAAAGACAAATATCACATGATCTCACTTATTTGTGGAATCTAATGAACAAAAGGAATTGACCAACCAATTAAGACCCAGAACATGGAGGCATGGATCAGACTGGCGTACCTTCATCTGCTGTTGGGAATGAAGAGACAACCAGAAGAGTTAAACCAAAGAACTTGTATACTTATATGCATAGCTCATGGACTTGGGCAATATGGTATTGAAGACCTAGGGAGTTGAATAGGGCTGGGAGGAGGGTAAAGCAGGAAAAATTGGAGATATCTGTAATACTATCAACAATAAAGAATCTATCTTAAAAGTTATAAAAAGAAAATGAAAGATAAGATGGGAAAATAAAGAGACAAATCAATTGTTTGAGATGAAAATGTTAGTGGTAGAGCCATGTCTTCACTTCACATCTTTTGACTCAAGGTTTGGATGTTTCTTATATTGACACTGGAGGCCAGGTGCATGAAATTTGTGCATGGGGTGGTGTGTCCCTCAGCCCAGGCTGCACCCTATCCAATCTGGGACCCTTCAAGGGATGTCCGACTCCCTGTTTAGGCCCGATCCTACTGGAAGTTTCCTCAAGAAATTAAAAATAGAACTTTACAATAGCATTTGGGAGCCAGCAGTCCTGGATTGTGAGAGGGATGTCCAACTCCCAATTTAGGCCTGATCCTATTGGCTCACAATCCAGAACTGCTGGGTCCCAACTGCTTGTGTGCCTGCCTTCCTGATTGAACCTAACCGTTTCTGTCAGCCTGATCACCCCATAACCACTCTCCTGCCAGCCTGATTGATGACTAACTTCTCCCCTGCCAGCCTCTTTTCCCCTAACTGTCCTCCCTTGCAGGCCTGGTCACTCCTAACTTCCCTCCAGTGCAGGCCTGGTCCCCACAACTGCCTTTCCCTGCAGGCCCAGTTGCCCCCAACTTCCCTTCTCTGCTGTCCTGGTCACCCTAACTGCCCTCCCCTACAAGCTTGATCACCTCCAACTGCCCTTTCTTGCAAGCCTGGTCCCTCCCAACTGCTCTCCCCTGCTGGTCATCTTGTGGCAGCCATCTTGTGTCCACATGGGGGCAGCCATTCTATGTGTTGGAGTGATGGTCAATTTGCATATTATTCTTTTATTAGATAGGATAGAGGCCTAGTGCATGGGTGGAGGCCAGCTGGTTTGCCCTGAAGGGTGTCCCAGATCAGGGTGGGGGTTCCTTTGGGACATGGGGCAGCCTCTGTGAGGATCCTGTGGTGGTTTCCAAGCCAGCCATGCTGCCCAGTGACTCAAGCAGAGGCCCCAGTATCTGGGATTTATTTATCTTCTATAATTGAAACTTTGTAGCCTTGAGCAGAGCCAAGCCTTCTGCTTGCTCCTTGAGTGCAGCCATTTTTGTTGGGATTTATTTATATTCTATAATGGAAATTTTGTAGCCTTGAGTAGAGGCCTAGGCTGGCCAGGGTACACAGAAAGCTTGGCTTCCTCCATTACCAGAGAAACCCATGCCTCCTGCTCACTCCATGGCCGCAGCAATATTGGTTAGGTTAATTTGCATACTCATTCCTGATTGGCTGGTGAGCGTGGTTTGTGGCTTATGTGTGTAGTGGAGTAATGGTTAATTTGCATATTACTCTTTTATTAAATAGCATTTACTTGACCTAATTGGCAGGATTCCAAAGAAGATCACCAGGACCATCCTGTAAACCTGGTGCTAGGATCCAGCAAGAGGCTCATTAAACCCCAATAGCTCTTCACTATGTCAGGTTTACTATGGTACCTGACTGCAAATTGACATATACTCCTCTGATGTGGTAGAAATTACCAGGTGACTAGAGGACACACAAGTAGACACTCAGAAATATCCAGAAAAGGCACTTTATTGTGGGAGCACTGGTGCTGTGGTTCAGGGAAATTGGTTCCCAAAGCTGAGCAGCCCAATAGAGTGGAGGTGGGGGGAGGGTAAGAGGGGGTCTGTTTATATAGCCCTAAGTTTCTTTGTCTGCTTTTTGTAGGCTTTTGCAGCCCCTATGATAGTTGTAATGGCCTCAGCTGGTGCCAGCAGTTAATCTCCTGTGGGGGCTGTGCATGGTTTATGGTCCCTGAAAGAGAAGCATTCAGGGAAATAGGTTTTTCAAGGTCAGGACACAAGTGGGAAGGATGTTGGGGTTTAATTATAGGTTAGGATATGTGTCAGAACACAGGTTCACAGGGGAACAGACTCAGGCTTTTAGCCAAAGTTGCCTTCACATTACCACCTCTTGATCCTCAAGCTGACTTACAACCTTGGGGATTCAATAGAAAATACAAGCTAGGGAGTAGGGTTGCTGACCACTCTGATACTTCAAGCTGAGGAGGGACAACATGGGAGTTCAGCAGCTCAAGTCTTCTTCACCTAAGAGATCATAGTGGTAGTTCAGAGATCTGGTCTGGAGTAACATGTAGAGCTTCAGGGTTTCTAGGCGAGAGGAAATGAAATGGGTTAGCATGTTGAGAATACAGAGGCCAAATAAAAGTGCTATTAGAAGCATCAGGAGGGGGCCAGCTAATGAGAGTGCCCAAGACGCCTAATTCCATATATTATTACAGGAATTTCAAGATTCCAATAATTCGTGTTTTCTTTTTGAGGCCCGATGAGCTAGTTTCTTGGCCCCATTCCTTACAATACTGGACTGTTTGGTATAAAACAGCACTCTTCCTCAAGGAATAGGCATAGCCTTCCTTTTCCTGCTGTGAGAAGGTCCAATCCTCTTTGATTTTGAAGGGTAATGGCTGCCAAATGAGTCTATCTGATCCTGTACTGCAATAATACTTTCTGCTATTTCTTCTAGGCTGTTGGCAAGGTCTTTGGATAGGCTCTGATAGTAGGAAAGGTGAGTTGCCAGTCCCCTTATTCTAGTGCTAGCCCCTGCTATAATGCTGAGTGTTACAAAGAGAGGGATTATCTAGACTGCTCTTTTGCATCAGATATGGTGGGTTACAGGGGTGGCAAGGACTGATTGTTAGGGTCTATGTCTAGTTTGGCTGAGAGGTAGAAAGAATGCAAGTCTCGGTTCAGTTTATGGGGAGACAGATATATGTGTTTTCCTCACAGAAGAAGAAGATTCCCTGATTATGGAGCAATCTGAAAGGTCTAGAGAAAAGAGGTGAGTTGAAGTATATGGGAGTCTCTGTCCTGATTCTGCACTCCAAACCGAGGGTGATTGCCATGACACTACCAATGAGTGTGAGGTGAGAGGTTAGTATTTTTTTTTGCAGTGAAAGTGGGTAGGATGTTGAAACCAGTTTGGCTCAGTGGATAGTGTTGACCTGTGGACTAAAGGGTCCCAGGTTCGATTCCGGTCAAGGGCATGTTTCTTGGTTATGGCACATCCCCAGTGGGAGATGTACAGGAGGCAGTTGATTGATGTCTCTCTCTCATTGATGTTTCTAATTCTCTATTCTTCTCCCTTCCTCTCTGTAAAAAATCAATAAAATATATATATATTTTAAAAGTGGATGAGAATACTAGAAAGAGGAGATAGGCTTGATTTTCCTGAGCAGTAGGATAATTACCTAGTAGGGTGTCAGCTCTTTCAGAAAATATCTCTCCCTTTTCTTTTTTATAAGCCAGAGTGATTTTGGCCTAGTTCTATTCTATTCCTCAATAGGCATAGAGATGGCGATATATGCTGAAGAGGAGAGGGAAAGGCAGAGCCAACATTCCCTGGCTAAGGCTGGGCTGGTCTAATTTAAGAGGGAAAGGGTGAGGTTAAAGGTTTGGTAGAGATAGTGAGCACTTACTAGTAGAAGATTCTTAAGAGGCAGGCTGTAGACCTGGATGTAGTCAAGATTAAGAGAGTTTAGTAACAGTAAAAGAACCAGCCTCATTTTGTTCCCTTGCTGTGTAGGAGGTAATAATTTTAAGATGCTTAAATGTTTCAGCAAGGGCAGAAAAGTTCTTCTCCTAGTACCAGTCTAGAGTTCCGGTGACACTTGTACAGAGATGGAATAAGTATTAGAAAGATGAAAACAATGATTATCCAGAAATATCAGAGCATGTTACTTTTTTAGCACTCATTGGCTCTTTGAGATTCTTCAGACAGATGGATCCAGGAGCTGATACTGCTGACTAGTTGTCCTGTATCCAAAGTTCAGTGCCAGGATCAGTCTGACAACCATTGGAATCCTCAGGCCCTCATGTGGATTGATTAGCTGGCCTCACTGTCTTTTTTAGGATGATCCTCAGGAGGTGGTTCCAAGTCAGAGGTTACCTTCCACTTAGGTTGTCTATCATCCAACTGATAGATTGCTTTCACCTAGAAATGGTGGATCCATGTGTTCAGTCCTGCAACCTTGAGAGCTGTAGGGGTGGTTAGTATGTCTGTATAGGGTCCCTTTCAGGTTGGCTTAAGGGACTCTTTCTTCCAATCCTTTATCCATACCTGTCCCCTGGTTTGTGGGGGTGTACAGTTACTCATAGGGAAATGGGCAATCAGTTTGTTACCCACCTGTGCACCTGAAGGACTGTCCTTCCTAGTGCTTGTAGTTGCTTCTGAATCTCTAAGTTTCCCAAGTCTCTCAAATCTCCCTTAGGTTGAATTAGGGGAGGGGATCTTCCATATAGAATTTCCAAAGGGGAAAAACCTATCCTAGTCTTTGGGGCACAGCATACCCATAGGAGTACTAGGGGCAAGATGTCTGTCCAGGATAAATTAGTTTCCTGTCATAGCTTAGCCATGGCCTGCTTAAGAATATGGTTCATGTGTTATACCTTTCCTGAACTCTGGGACCAATAGGTTGTGTGTAAGTTCCATTGGATGCCTAAGGTCTTAGCTACCTACTGCACTACAAAGGCTGGACAGTTGTCCCATCCTATTGTCAATGGCATCCCATACCTGGAAATAATGTCCTTCAGTAGTGGCTTTGTTACTTTTCTTGCTTTCTCTTTGCCAGTGGGGTATGCTTCAACCCAGCCCGAGAAAGTGCAGACAAAAACTAGAAGATACTTTTTTCCCCTTGCTAGGCTCTATTTTGGTAAAATCTGCCTCTAAATCCTCAAAAGGTGCTTGGCTGCAGCGTTGGTCCAACAGGAATTTGGTATTGTTTTGGGCGCAGAGGAGGCAGCATTGGGAAACTGTGGTAGAGAGAGATGACAGTCAGGCAATCAGGTAGTACAGGCTCAATAATGCCTGTGAGGGCAATTTTTCCCGAATGGGTAAGTTCATGTTGCTAAAGGATCACCTGTGGGCTAGTTCTGACATATAGATCTTATGGTCTGGGAGCATCCACGATCCTTCCTCTGTTTTATTTCCCCCCTCTTGCTGTGTCTTTTCCCCTTCCTGGGCTGTGTATTTTTGGGGTGCAGGCAATTCAGGGGCTATCATAATCTTTGATAGTGTCACCTGCTCTCGTGCAGCCTATTTGGTGCCACATCTGTTCCACAGTTTCCTTCAGTCACTATGTCTTTTCCTTTCTAATGCCTCTTGCAGTGGATGATGGCCAATTCTTGTGGTTCCTGGACTACTTCTGACAGTTTCAGGATTTCATTTTGGTTCTTGATTCCTTTTCCTCCCTCTGTGAAGAGTCCTCTTTCCTTGTATACGGCCCCATGAATATGTAGGATGGCAAAGGCATAGCAAGAACCCATGTAAATGTTGGCTTTCTTGTCCTTACTAAGCTCCAATGCCCTTACTAGAGCCCATAGCTCTGCTCTCTGGGCCGACCATCCTTCAGGTAAAGCCTTTGCCTCTAAGGTTTCAAAGTCTAGTATAATTGCATACCCAGTATATCTCTTGCCCTTATCTATGAAGCTGCTACCATCTATATACAGGAGTTCAGGGTTCTGCAGGGGCTTCTCTGATAGGTGTGGAATAGATTTCATCTAGTACTTCCAGGCAGGTATGCTCTGGGAACCCTGCAGCAACAGGCAAGAAGATGGTGGGATTTAGAGTTTTTACTGCTTCTAGTCCCTTGGTATTGAGTCATCTGAGCATTAGTTAGCCATTGTTATCACTTTGCTTCCATAGGGTGATGACAAAGTGGGGTACTTTAACATTGAAGTTTATTTTTCTTTTATTGATTAAGTTATTACAAATGTGTGCTTATCGCCCCATTAACATGTAAGTTTTATCCTAATGTAAATTTGCCTTCTTGACCAGCAGCTTAGTGGCTGCAAGGGCTCTAAGGCAAGGTGGCCAGCCTGCCACAATGGGTCAATTTGCTTTGAAAGGTATGCTACCAATCTCTACCAGGGCCCAAATTCCTGGGTCAGGACCCGTAGGGATACCCCATTGTTTTCCAGTACAAACAGATTAAAGTCCTATCATGTCTGGGAGCTCTAGGGCTGGTGCCTCAGTGAGTGTTGATTTTATGTTGGTGAAAGCCTTCTCTTGGTGGGGCCCCAGACAATGGGTGCCTATTCTTCCCCTTTTAGGGCCTCATAAAGAGGCTTTGCCAGGTCTGAAAACCTTGGAATCCATAGTCCATAAAATCCTGTTGCTCCTAAAAACTCTCCAATCTGCTGCTGGGTGGAACTGGAATAGCACATACTGCTTGTTTTCTCTCAGTCCCTAATCTCTGTTTCCCTTGAGTGATTTGGAAGTGTAAGTGCGTATTTGACTTTCTTTAGGCATATCTGAGCCTTCTTCTTGGAGACCTGGTAGCCAGCTTCAGTCAGAAGTTACAGTAGGGTCCTTGTTCTTTCCCAGCATGGAGCCTGGGTGGGGCTAGCTAGTAGGAGGTCATCTACATATTGGAGGAGGAAACATCCTAAATCCTGATCTGAGTACTTGGATAGGTCAGATGCTGAATAGGGTCAGTGAATTCTTGAACCCTTGTGGCAGCCTAGTCCATGTAAATTGTTCCTTGGTCCCCATGTTTGGTTTCTCCCATTCAAACGCAAACTAACTGAAGACAGAAAAAGGCATCCTTTATTTCTAAACATGTAAAGCATTCCACCTCCGATGGTAGGAGCCCTAGCAGGATGTATGGGTTTAGCAGTGCTGAGTTCAGTGTGACAACGGCCTCATTAATTGCCCTTAAGTCCTGTACTGGGCAGTAGTTGTTTGTCTCAGGTTTCTTTATGGGCAGCAGCGGGGGGGGGGGGGGTAGGTGGTGTTCCACAAAGACTGGCATCATTTTAGAAGCCCCCACTTAAATAGTCTGTCCATGTGGATCTGGATTCTGAGATGTGCCTCCCTTAGATCCATGTGTTGGCAGAACTTGACAGGTTGTGCTCCAGGCTTTAGACCAATTAGCACTGGGGCATGGTTCTTTGATAGACCAGGGTGGAGGGTGGCAGGGGAGGGTTTTCCCTTCTGCCCAGACTAATGGAAACTCAGTCTCTAGTTCCAGGTCTACTGTTGGTTTATTGGGCAGGGAAGTATACAACCTTCATTCATCCTCCTGTGGCACTGCTAAGGATAGGGTTATTGGAGTGGCCTTCTCACTTAAGTGCAATTATGCTGAGCCATCTGGGGTGAAGACTATTTCTGCTCCCATTTTTGCTAGGTGGTCTCTGTTCATAAAGGTACCCAGTAATCTGGAAGGTACAGAAACTCATGGACTACTTGGTAGCCTCCTAATCAGCACCATTGGGAACTGCAGAATGGTCAATGGGTCTGGGCTCTGGTAGCCCCTACGATAGTGAACTCTCATCCTGAGAAGAGTGCTATCTTTTGTGTATAAACTGAATGCGCAGCCCCCTTATCAACCATAAAGTTCACAGTCTGGCTCTCAATTTTCATTTTGACCATGGACTAATGGAGGCCTAGTTGGAAAGAGCCCAGTCTGTCCTAATCAGAGTCTGCTGTTGCCAACCCAATCAGATCTGCTTCAGGTAGATCCAGCCAGTAACAGCTGGGCCAGTTGGAAGCCTTGGATTTCCCTTTCTGGTGACTGGGGCACTCATTCTTCCAATGTCCGGATTCCCTGCAATAGGCACACTGATCATGCCTAAGGTTCTCCTTTACTTCTCTGCTCCCTTTTTCTCTCCCCTCTTTCCTGTTGGAGGAGGTGGGTGGTCTAGGGAGGATACTATCAGGGTTGCTTTCTTATTCAGCCTTTCATTGGCCTCCTTTTTGGCTGCTCGATCTCGATTTATGAAGACCTTATTGGCTATTTCTAGTAATGAAGTTGCATTCTTGCCTGTAAATTCCTTGAGCTTCTGGAGTTTCCTTCTAATGTCAGGTTGAGCTTGGCCTACAAAGGCTGCATTTGTCATGTGATGATTTTCTATAGCCTCAGGATAAAATGGGGTGTAGATCCAGAATGTCTTACAGAGTCTTTCATAGAAAGCCCACCGGGCTTTCTCTGGTTTTTGGAAGACCTCAGAAGTCTTAGCCATATTAATGGGCTTCTTAGTCCCTACTTAGACTCCATAGAAGAAGGCGAAGTGGCATTTCTGTAGTCAACTCCTTCTTTCCTCTGTATTGGAGCCCCCCTGAGGTGCCTTATTTGGCAGAGCTTCCTTCCCATCTCTCAACATACATTATTCCTGCGGGTGCCTGGGTACTCTGTGTTAAAGAGGATAAAGAGGAACTGTTTGCAGTTGACCCAGGTTGGCTTATGATCAACTCAAAAAGGTCGATCTTGGCTTAAGGCTTCTCAGAATAGTCTGGAGTGTAATGCTCCCAATTTAGGAGATCAGTCATTGTAAAAGGCTGATAGTAAAAGACCCATTTCTCTTCTAGTAAGGCCATATCCTTGGCCTTAAGCTGAGGGCCCATGGTTTCATGGAGGGACATCTGAATTGCAAGCAGCAGTCTAGGCCCTTGACTGGTCAATCTGAATCACTGGCAGACTTGCTCAAGATGTTCTGGGGCTTTAACACCTCCCTTGGTTGCAACAGATAGTAAAGTGCTGCAGCCAGCATGGTGTTCAACTGAGAGAGGTGGATTCTCAAGCAGCTAGGGTTCTTCTACCTCGGATGGGAGGGCATTTATGGCTGCAGTTGGTGAGATAAAGGGAGGTGGTGCATCTGTCCATACCTGGCAGGTGGTGGAGTGCTAGGAGTTGATTGGAGAGCATATGGTGTTTGTAGGCTCAGTAGAGAGGCCTCCTCCATATCTCCCTGAAGAATGAATGGCCTTTGGTCTTTCTGAGACATCTCTTTCTTTCCTGAGTGACTAATACCTTACATTGTCCCTGATCACTAATCCAGAACCAGGCCCAAGGTGGCCTGACTTGGGCTATTTATAAACATTAATCTATGTAAGGAAATTGATTTGAATGACCTGGGTCTCCCATCACAACTCTATAAACAGCCTTCACTGTGGGGACATTTAAGGTTCCTTCTGTTGGTTATCCTACCCCAAAGGCTGGCCAGTCTACTTCACACATATGTTTTAACTTCCAGGGGACTAGTTTCACTTTGTAATCCCCTGAGAATCTTTTTGAAATTCTTCTGCATACATTCTAAGAAGTGGGTTTGGAGGGACTACCTCCCATGTTTGTGTGTGTGGTCCCTCCCCAAACAGAGGGAACCTTCACTTTATCTATATAGTTGTGCTTGTTACTGAGAATTAGGTTCCTCTTGGCATTGATGGCGGGTTGGTATAACCCCCCGACCTGGATTGAAACCACAGGGAGGGATCTAGTTGCCTCTGTCCCCCAGGTGCCGACACCACACTAAGCCATATGAGGTAACCATGAAACTATGGACTGGGACTCACTCAGGATCTATAGCTTGCACTGTGGAGCACAGACTTTCACACTCTCATTCACACATCAGTCAGTCCAAGTTTGACTTTCATATCACAATGTCTCTGTTCTGAGGCAGTAAGTACTGCCTAGGAGTTGACCAGTCTTCTCTTCTGTCCCCAAAGGTGAGCCTGAACTCGGACTGGTTACCAGACAGCTTTTCTGTCTTCCTTGGAGTCCATTATAGTGTGTGTAGGGGCCCAATCCGTCTGGGCCTGGTGAGTACTGGGGTCCAGACAACTGCTAGTGGCACCTTCCCTTCGTCACAAGGACCTGGTTAAGCGGGCCCATGTACCTGCTCTCACCAATGGTGCCTCAAAGGGGCAGCTCAGCTGGTGTCTTCTCAGTTAGGGAACCAAATTATGTTGTAGAAATTACCAGGTGACCAGAGGCACACATGCAGGCACTTGGAAGATTCACAAAAGGCACTTTATTGCAGGAGCACCAGTGTTGTTGTACAGGGGAATTTGTTCCCAAAGCTGAGCAGCCCAATGCAGTGGGGGTCTATTTATATAGCCCTAAGTTTCTTTGTCTGCTTTTCACGGGCTTTTACAGTTCCTATGATAGTTGTAAGGGGGAGGTGAGATTATGACCAATGGCCATGGCTAGTGCCAGGGGTTAATCCCCCGTTGGGGCTGTGCATATTTTATGGTCCCTGTAAAATAAGAATTCAGGGAAACAGATTTTGCAATGCCAGGACACAAGTGGGAAGGAGATGGGGCTTAATTATAGGTTAGGGTGTGTCAGAATGCTGGTTGAGGAGGCACAAATTCAGGCTTGCAGCCCAAGCTGCCTTCACAGTGATGCTCACCTCAGTCTACAACAAAGATTCAAGGCATTTCATAGGTTACCAACAAGGTCTTTCATATAGATTTCTTAGATAACTGTAGAGTATTTGGAAGATCTGTCTGCTTGGTCCCCAACTAGATTAGACTTGTGGCTAAAGCTAAATGGAAAAGCAATCAGCGCGAAAAACCAGTTGAAGTCTAGCTAATCTGAAATATTGAGAACAAGAAACATTAAAGAAAGATAAGAGGAAATATAGAGAGGCTCCCTGACACCCCCCAGAGTGGAGCTTTGTGGGGGAAGGGAGAGCAGCTCAGAGCAGGGACTTTCAAGGTGTGTGACCTGAGGCAGAACCATCCTCTGGGCTATGGAGGCCCCACTTACCAAACAACTAGTCCTCCACCCTGCTGAGCCTCAGACAGATTGCCAAAAGCCCAGCAGGAATAGTGACTGATTTTGGCTCGCACCAGAGAACTTCCCAAAAGGCTCATGATATACAAACTGGTACACAGAGGAGCCAGTTTTGGACAACACTGAAGCAAAATCCAGTGAGCTTCACAAGCAGCAAATCCAGAGGCATCTGTATAACAGTTTGCATAGTGTGATCGAGGGTTAAGCCTCACATTTAGCCAGTGGGACAACAGTAATCAAGACATCATTACATCAGGAGGGCTCCTATAACACTCACACATGGGCCATTCCTAGAGACTATACCACTATGACCCACAAGACACCCACTACAGAAGCTCATTCCATCAAGACTGGGAGTCATAGTAGTTCTATCAATACATGGAAATAAACCCAAAGAAACAGCAAATATGAGGAAACAAACAAAAAAACAAACAAACAAATAGTCCCCAAATGAAAATACAGGAGTAATATAAAAAAAAAAGCTAAATAAAATGGAGAAAAGCAATTTATCAGGAACACAGTATAAAGAAGATTGAAATATCAAGAATCCTCTCAATCATAATGAAATGAAACTAGAAATCAACTACAATAACAAAACTGAAAAACAACCAAACATACATAGGATAAATAGTATGTTTTTGAACAATGAATGGGTTACCAATGAGATCAAAAAAGAAATTAAAAAAAATCTTGGAAACAAATGAAAATGAACAACAACAACTCTAAATTTATGGGACTCAGTGAAAACTCTCCTGAGAGGGAAGTTCATATCATTACAGGCCTACCTCAAGAAATAAGAAAAAGCTCAAATAAACAATCTAACCCTCTATCTAAAAGAACAACAAACAAATCCCAGAGAAAGTAGAATGAAGGAAATAATAAAGGTCCAAGTTAAAATAAATGATATGACATTAAAAGAACAATACAAAAGATCAATGAAACTGTTTTTTTGAAAATACAAACAAGATTGATGGCAAGATATTTTTCTTACTGCTGCATAGTACTTTATGGTGTAAATGGTGTAAATGTACCACAACTTCGTTATCCACTCATCGGCTGACGGACACTTGGGCTGTTTCCAGATTTTAGCTATTGTAAATTGCACTTCTATTTTCCTTCTAATTAGTGTTTTGTTTTTTTTTTGCCCTTTGAGGCAGCTAGGAGAGACCTGGAGAATGTTATGCTAAGTGAAATAAGCTAGAAAAAGACAAGTATCACATAATCTCACTCATATGTGGAATCTAAAAAGCAAAATAAACTGATGAACAAAATAGATCTAGAGATACAGAAACATGGAACAGACTGATGAATCTCAGATGGAAGATAGGGGTAGGTAGATGGGAAGAGATAAATCAAAGACCTTATATGCATATATGCATAACTCATGGACACAGACAATGGTGTGGTGAAGGCCTGGAGCCTGGCACAGGTGTGGGCTGGAAGGAGTCCATGGGGTAAAAAAGTAAATATTTGTAATACTTTCAACAATAATATCATTAAAATAAATATTCTTGAGTAAGGATTAACAAAAATAAATATTAAAAATATAGTGCAATGAAGGCCTGGGGATGAGAGTTATGTGTGCAGGGCGAAAAGGGTCAATGGGGAGTAAAAAAGGACATCTGTAATACTTTCAACAATAAAGATAATTAAAAAAAAATTCAAGAAGCAAAAACAAAAACAAAATGAAATTGATGAACCTTTACCCAGACTCATAAAGAAACAAAAAGGGATAGCCAAAATAAATACGACCAGAAATGAAAGAAGTGATATAACAATATCACAGAAAAATACTATGAACAAGTATAGCCAATGAAATAGACAACCTGGGTGAAATGGACAAATTCTTAAAAACATGCAATCTTGCAAAACTTCATCAGGGAGAATCAGAAAACCAGAATAGATTGATAACAACTCATGAAATAGAAGCAATCCAAAAACTCCTGATGACCTCACAGACAAATTTTACCAAACATTCAAAGAAGTACTAACACCTATCCCCTTCAAACTACTACAAACTATTCAAGAGGAAGAAAGCCTTGCAAGCTTTTATTATCCTATTTCCAAACCAGATAAAGACACTACACAGAAATAAAATTATAGGCCAATATCACTGATGAATATAGATGCTAAAATCCTCAAAAAAATATTAGCAAATTTGATCCAGCATTTATTAAAAAGACCATACACTATTACCAAGAGGGATTCATTATGGTGATGCAAGGTTAGTAAAATATTTGCAAATCAATAAATGTGACATATCACATAAACAAAATAAAGAATAAAAATAACATGATCATATTGATACAGAAAAGCATTCAACAAAATCCATCACCCATCCTACATAAAAAAGACTATTATGCAAATTGACTAAATGGTGGAACAATTGGTCACTATGATGCACACTGACTACCAGAGGGAGATGTTCACTGCAGGAGCTGCCCCCTGGTGGTCAATGCACTCCCACAGGAAGAATGCCATTCAGCCAGAAGCTCTGAGCTGGGATCACAGCTGGCGAGTGCAGCAGTGGTGGTGGGAGCCTCTCTCATTTCCACAGTAGCATTAAGAATTTCCGACTGCTGGCTTAGGCCCACTCCCCAGGGGCTGTCAGTTGGACATCCCCCAAGAGCTCCTGGAGTGCAAGAGGGCACAGGCTGGGCTGAGGGACCTACCCACTGAGTGCATGAGTTTTGTGCACCAGGCCTCTAGTTTATGATAAAAAAACTTTCAGCAAAGTGGAAATAGAAGCATCACACCTAAATATAATAAAGGCCTTACAGACAACATCATACTCAATAAGCAAAAACTAAAAGTGTTTTCCTTAAGGACAGAAACAATATAAGGATGTCTGCTTTCAGCATTTTTATTTAATATAATGTTGGAAGTACTTGCCACAGTGATTAGGCAAAATGAAAAGAGAAAGGCATCCAAATAGGAAGGGAGGAAGTAAAACACCATTATTCACAGATAACATAATATTATACTTAGAAAACCCTAACAACTCTACCAAAAACTATCAGATGTAATAAATAGATACAACGAAGTAATAGGATACAAAGTTAATATCCAGAAATTAATGTCATTTTTATATTCCAATAATGTAGTCTCAGAAGGAGAAACTAAGAAAATGACCCCATTTACCATTGCAACAATAACAACAAAAATAAGTACCTAAAATAAACTTAATCAAGTAATTAAAAGACCTATACTTAGTAAAATATAGGACATTTAAAAATTAAATAGAGGAAGATACTACAAGTAGAAGCCTATGATGTGTTCAGGGATTAGAAGAATTAACATAATTTAAATCTCCATATTAGCCAAGTTCAATTTAATCATTATTAAAATATCAATGGCATATTTAACAGATCTAGAGTAAATATTCAGGAGAAACCAAGATGGTAGCATAGGTGAACACCTAAACTGCTGCCTCGCACAACAATTTCAAATCTACAGCTAAAAGACGGAATGGACATCATCCAGAATGACAGGAAAGCTGGCTGAATGGAAACTCTACAACTAGAAGGAAAGAGAGGGGCTCACGGAGAATCAGAGGAGCTGCAAAAAGCTGAGGTACAGAGATCCGCACATAGAGGGGAAGGGCCGGGGAGTGCTTAGCCAAGGGCTGTGGAGTGCTTCCTCTTGCAGGAGGGAGATAGAAATTTCCAACTGCACAGAATCCCAGTTCTGTCTACATTAAACTCCAATTCCGGGCAAGACTCATATGAGGGGAGTCTGGACTGTCATGAAAAGAGAAGAGTGCAAAGAAACTTAGGGGACCTGAGAAAGGCAGAGGTCTGGAGGCATGCGAGCACAAGGGCACACACAGGGGGCTGTCTGTTGATTGTGCTGCTGGCTTTCTCTAGCAGGAGGAAGACAGAACCGCCCAACTGCACTGAAATCCAGTTCTGACTGCACTGAACCCCAGTTTTGGGTGAGACCCTGGGGACCCAGACTCATACAGGTCCCCAGAGCACACAAGTTCCCTGTCTGAGCCTCCAGCTTAGGAAGCGGAGACTGTGCCATCTTGCAGGGGAAACTGGATGTTTACAGCAGCCTAAAAAAGTACAGCTGCAGCACACACTGAACAGCTGTGAGCCCAGAACACTGGTCCGCAGTTGGTGCAAACACTCAGATTCAGAGGAGCTCTATACACCACACAGAAAGGTCAGATTTTGCCTGGGATAAGATGAGGTCTCTGGACCCCAGAACAGAAAGGGGAACTGGAGTTCTGGGGGAAATCTGCACCTAGAGAAAATCATGGCTGTTGGGCCTGGTGTGATCCATGAATGTGGAATGGGGTCCATAGAGCTGCTAAAAGAAGGAGTCTCTAGAAAGCAACCCATTTTGACCTGATGCAGGACAGCCTGGAAGTTGTTAAAGCGTGCCAGCTGCTTGGACAAGAGCTGGGAAGAGGGAATGCGCAGACTTGCGCTCTTTCCTCTTCAGATCCTTGCTTCTGATTGCTAAGCCCAATACATAGGATCACCCAATTGGGAACACCCTGGGAGACTGCAGGAGAAAGTTGTTTTTCTGGTACCTAGAGATTGGAGCGGGGAGTAACCTTCAGAGAACCAGCTCTGGGGCAGCCCACTCCCACAAACCGGTATTGAGTGCCATAGGAAAAGCAGGATCTAAGCACAGGCTAGAGAGGACCTATAGTATGGGAGGTCAATCCCGAAACACTGCCACCCAAAGGTTGACTCACAGATTGACTCTTATGTAATCACAAAAGAATAAAGAGATTAAGACACACTGCCTGCTTAAAAACTAGGACTGCCTTGGCAGTGCCGGTTGGGGACTCTGGCTGCAGGCCATTTCGGGAGCAGGTGAGCGCCCGCCCCATGGTGCAGACCCCGAGGGTGGACAGTGAACAAGCTGTTGCTGGTCTTCTGCAAGAAGTTGCTGTGCCGGGCCGCTCAGGCTCCAACGGCATCACGGGCTCCAGCTTTGGGCCATTGAGTACAAGCCAAAGGAGGAGCCCCCAGCCCTGGGACCCCCAGTGCCACCCCAGCCTCACCCCGGCCTTGCCCAGGCCCAGCCCTGCCAGTGCCACTCCCAGTCAGCGCCACTGGGTCTCCTCGGCCACCAGCGCCAAGGACTCCTTCGAGATACGGCCGACCTCCAAGCCAGATATGGACACTATTTCCGCAGGGGACCTGCAGACCCAGGCCTTGTCCAGTCTCCGTGTGAACTCCCACAACTCCTTCGTGTTCATTCCCAAGCACAAGGCCACCAGGGCCCCTCTGTCCCAAGGGAGGCAGCCTGTGAGGCTGCCAGAAGGAGAGGCTGACTGGGCCTCCCAGCATCCGTAGCGTGGAGCCCAGCTGGTGTCTGGAGCCGATGGTCCACTTCTCCAAGAGAGGAGCCCCTGGAGGGCCCAGGAGGGGGCCTGCCCCAGTCCAGCCACTGCCCTAGTGGACCAGGCTGCTAGGTGCCAACGGCCATCCTCGCCGCCCCCATCCCTCCCGGCTGCCGCCGAAGCTGAGCCTTCCCAGGGCTTCGGGGTTTCCGGCTTGGCCAAGAATGGCAGGGAGCCTGGAAGGCCAGGGCTGCCCATCACCTTCATCAATGAGGTGGACTTGGAGGATGAGATCCCTCAAGAAGCCAAACTGCCCTGCTCGGGGGCTAGCGTGCCTCCTCAGTACCACCCATCAGAGCACCTGCACCAAGGTGGCAACACCTTCACGGTGGTGCCCAAGAGGAAGCCAGGGGTCCTGCAGGCCAATGGGGAGCCTGGGACTTTGGAGGTGGACCGCCTGTCAGAGCCCCTTGCTGTCCTGGGGACCGCTCTGAAGAATTGCTACCCCACCATGCACGGGATTGAGGTGATTGGCAGCTACCTGGCCCTGCAGAAGTCCTGCCTCACCAAGAGAAAGATGAAGATCTTCAATGACAAGAGCCTATACACCACGTTTGAGTATCCATCTGAGAGCTCCTTGGTTCAGGAGGTCCAGGCAGAGGCTGAGGGTGAGGAGGCAGATGAGGAGGAAAAGGAGGAGGGGGCTCTGACCTGAACAGAGCAGTGGAGAAGCCCTTTGTGCTCTTCCTGCCCCGAGCCATTTTTGTGAACAGCCTGGCGCCCGACAGCCCTCGCTTGCGAGATGGCAGCTCAGGCCTGTCCAGCTACACTCCAAAGGACTTCATGGCCTTCAGCAAGTGGCAGGAGCAGCCTTTGGCACAGGTCCTGGGGGAGGTGGAGCCCTCACTGAAGGAGGTCATGCTCACCTCTGCCAGCCACAACAACCTTTCAGACTTCCTCAGCAAGCCAGCCCTGTATTTCTGATGCCAGTCCCACCAGGATAGCCAGGCTCCACACTCATACTGCATACTCCCTTCTGCCATTTATGCTTTCCCAAAGCCCACTCCTTTCCTGGGGCCTCAGAAACATGCTGCTGCTCCAGGCCTAAGCCTGGGCCACCAGGGGCCACTCCTTCCCTGGGGTTCTCCCTCTGCAGCTATGATTTGTGGGCAGGGTCCTGCTGACAGCGATGCCCAGTGACTGTTAGGTGTTTCCAAAGTAGAGGAGTGACTCAGCTGCCTGTCCCCTGCAGGACTACAGGTCCCCTCAGCCCCCTGCATCCCCGTGTCTGAGCTCAGCCTCCTTTGTGATGAATGGAAGTCTGTTCTTACCTCTGTTGGATTCAATAAACAGCACTGGACCAGTAAAAAACAAAACAAAACAAAACAAAACAAAACAAAACAAAAATAAACACAGGACTGGCTTAAAACACTGAACATCAGTGGAACTCAGGGAACTGCAATACTGTCCTGACTGGGAAACAGGTGTGCCAAACAGATAAAAAGAGGAAGTAAATGACCTTCACTACTGCATATTCTATTTTTTATTTTTCATCTTTTACTTAAGAAACCGTTTTTTTCTTTTTTCCTCGCTTGATTTTACCGTTTTAATTATGACTTTTATTTTCAATCAGTATTATTACTACTACTATTTTGCCTTTTTAAAAAAAATATATTTTATTGATTTTTTACAGAGAGGAAGAGAGAGAGATAGAAAGTCAGAAACATCGATGGGAGAGAGACATCTATCAGCCACCTCCTGCACACCCCACAGTGGAGAAGTGCCCGCAAGCAAGGTACATGCCCCCAACCAGAAACAAACCTGGGACCTTTCAGTCCGCAAGCCGATGCTCTATCCACTGAGCCAAACCGGTCTCGGCTATTTTGCCTTTTTGAGAAAAATAAGTGTCATTTTATTTTCTCTTTATTTTACTTTGGAGTTAGAGTTCTACATTCTAATTTCATATTTCCTTTAGCATCATTTTGCTCTTTTTCAACTCTGCTTTTATGCCATCACTCTCTTCCTAACTTTTCCCCTTTTGTTGTCCTGTTTCTCTTACTCTTTTTCTGTTTTTGATTTTTCTTATTCTTTCTTTTTATCCCCTGTTAAAATTTCTCCCACTTAAATATCTGCCCTCTGCTCCAACCTCTCTCTTCTCTGTTTCACTATCCAGGAACTTGTTTTTCTCTTTGTCCTTTTGTTGACATTTGCTTGAATGTTGATTACATCCACTTTTTATACTTTATTGTGAGATTGTTTTGCTTATTCTTCTTATTATATTTTGCTTTTTGTTTGATTTGTTTTTGCTTGTTTTTTACTTCTGTTTTCCCATGCCTCCCTTGATATTAGCTGTTGTTTGTAGTTTGCATTGATCTCCAGATACTTGCTGCTGGCATTTGTTGGGATTAGTGGCAGTTCTATTGTAGTTTTCTCCTATATATATAATTTATTCCCCTTCTCTTTCTTACTCTCTTTCCTTTCTCTCTTATTTTTTTTCATTTTCTTCTCTCTCTTTTTTTTGTTTTTCTCCCTTCTCCCAATTTTATTTTGGCAACCCTTTCATTTATTTTCTTTCCTTTTTCTTCTTTTCTCTTTTTATATCTCTCCTATTGCCTAATTTGTCTCTCTTTTGTGGTCACCTTTATTTGTGGCTATTAATAATGTGAATACATTGCTAATCAGTGCCATGTGAGTTGTCCCTGGTTGTGTTGTATTTTGTGCCTTTAAATAAAAAAGGTGAGAAAGAACTACATAACCAGACACACAGAGTAGAGAGACTATGGGCAAAGAAACAGCCCACATATGAAAGAAAAGCAGGATTACCAGAAAGAGAAGTAAATGAAATGGAGACAAACAACCTGCCAGAGAAAGAATTCAGAGAAATGGTCATAGGTGGCTGCAAAGAATGGAAGACAAATTTGTCAATATGAGTAAGAACCAAGAGAAAATGAAGAAAACCCAAGAAAAAATGAAAAATGACATTGCTGCTATAAAGAACTCAATAGAAAGAATCAAAAGTTGACTAGAAGAAGCAGAGGACCACATCAGTGAGCTAGAAGACAAGGTAGAAAAAAATACCCAAGTAGAGCAGCTTCTACAAAAAAAATTAAAAAACAAGAGGAGAGCCTAAGGGAACTTTGGGACAACACTAAAGAATACAATATCTGCATAAAAGGGGTTCCAGAAAGAGTGGAAACTGAGCAAGGAAAAGAACACTTATTTGAAAAAATGGTGACAGAAAATTTCCCTGATATAGAGAAGAAAAAAACCACACAAATCCAAGAGGCTCACAGAGTCCCAAGCAAAATGAACCCCAAAAGACAAACACCAAGATATATTATAATTAAATTGGCAAACACCAATGACAAAGTAAGAATCTTAAAGTGGCCAGAGAGAGACAGAAAGTTACCTACAAAGGAACCCCCATCAGGCTAGTGACTGATTTCTCAACAGAAACTGATCAGGCCAGAAGATAATGGAATGAAATATACAAAGTAATGCAAAGAAAGGGTCTGAATCCAAGACTACTGTACCCAGCAAGGCTATCAATCAAAATTAAAGGTGAAATCAGGAGCTTCACACACAAAAAGGTCTAAGGAAATTTATTACCACCAAACCAGCAATGCAGGAAATGCTAAAGGGTCTGCTGTAAAAAAAAAGAAAAAAGAAAAGAAAAAAAAATAGGAAGCGAAGAAGAAAGACAGAGGTAAAGATTAAAAACGGTGACCAATAAGTACTTATCAATAATAACGTTAAATGTCAATGGATTAAATGCTCCAAACAAAAACCGTAGGGTAACAGATTGGATGAGAAAACATAACCCATTTATCTGCTGTCTATAAGAAATCCACCTCAGAGCAAAAGATGTACACAGACTGAGGGTGAAGGGATAGAAAACAGTTTTGTAGGCGAATTTAATCAAAAAAAGCTGGGTTAGTATTACTTATATATGATAAATTAGATCTCAAAGTGAAGGACATAACAAGAGATAAGGAAGACCACTTCATATTACCAAAGGGAGAAATCCAACAAGAAGAAATAACTCTGGTAAACATATACACACCCAATACAGGGGCACCCAAATATATAAAAACTTCTGGAGGATAACAAGGAAGAGATTGATAGCAATATAATCATAGTAGGAGATTTTAATACTCCACTATCACCATTGGACAAATCCTCTAAACAAAAAATCATCAAAGAAACATCAATCCTAAATGACTCACTAGACCAGATGAAATTATTTGACATCTTAAGAACATTTCACCCCAAAGTCACAAAATATACATTCTTCTCAAGGGCACATGAGTCATTTTCAAAAATAGATCATATGTTGGGTCATAGGCAAAGTCTCTTCAAATTCAAGAAGATAGAAATCACATCAAGCATTTTCTCAGATCACAGTGGCATAAAACTGGAAATCAACTACAATAAAAACAATCCAAAGAAATCAAACACATAGAGACTAAACAACATGCTATTTACATTCCCCCAAGGACTGGGTAAACAGATAGATCAAGGAAGAAATAAAAAAAGATCATGGCTACAATTGACAATGAAAACACAATCCAAAAATCTATGGGACACAGTGAAAGCAGTCTTGAGAGGGACATTCTTAGCTCTACAAGCCTACTGCAAAAAACAAGAAACAATGGTAATAAATTACCTAACCCTACAATTTAAAGAGTTAGAAAGAGAGCAACAAGAAAAGCCCAGTGTAAGCAGAAGGAAGGAAATAGTAAAGATCAGAGCAGAGATAAATGACACAGAGACCAAAAAAAACAATACAAAAGATCAACAAAACTAAGAGATGCTTCTTTGAAAGGATAAACAGGATTGATAGACCTCTAGCCAGGTTCACCAAAAAGCAAAGAGGACCAAAATAAATGAAAGAGAAGAAATAACAACAGACCTCACCATAATACAAAGAATTATTTAAAAATACTATGAACAACTTTATTCCAAGAAACTGGACAACATGGAGGAAATGGGCATATTCCTAGAAAAATATATCCTTCCAAAACTCAATCAGGAAGAATCCAAACATTTCAATAAGCCAATAACTATGGAAGAAATTGAAGCAGACATCAAAAAGCTTCTAGCAAACAAGCCCGGGACGGACAACTACACAGGGGAGTTTTACCAAATATTCAAGGAAGAATTAAAACCTACCCTTCTCAAACTATTCCTAAAAATTCTAGACAAAAAACACTTCCAAGCATCTTCTTTGAAGTCAGCATCCCCCTAATACCAAAATCAGTTAAAGACAACACAATGAAAGAGAATTACAGGCCAATATCCCTCATGAACATAGATGTTAAAATACTCAACAAAATTCTAGCAAATCAAATCCAGCAGTACATCAGAAAGATCATACACAATGACCAAGTAGGATTTATCCCAGGAATGAAAGGATGGTATGATATCAGCAAATCAATAAATGTGATACATCACATAAACAAAAATTGAGAGATAAAAATCACATAGTTATATTAATTGATGCAGAAAAAGCATTTGACAAATATCTAACATCCTTTCTTGATAAAAACTCTCAACAAGGTGGGAATAGAAGAATCATATCTCAACATAATAAAAGCTACATATGATAAACCCACAGTTAACCTCATATTCCATGGGCAAAAACTAAAACCATTTCCCCTAAGAACAGGAAAAAGACAGGGATGCCCACTCTCACCACTCCTGTTCGACATAGTATTAGAAGTATTAGCTATTGCAATTAGACAAGAAGAAGAAATAAAAGGCATCCAAATTGGAAAAGAAGAAATAAAGGAGTCCTTATTTGCAGATGACATGATATTGTACATAAAAAACCCAAAAGACTCCATCAAAACACTAATAGACTTAATAAATGAATTCAGCAATGTTGCAGGATAAAAACTTAATGCCAGGAAATCTATGGCATTTCTATACACTAATAGTGAACTTATAGGGAGAAACACTAAAAAAGTAATCCCATTTACCATTGCACCAAAAAAAATTAAGATACCTAGGAATAAACTTAACTAAAGAGGTAAAAGACCTATATGCAGAAAACTACAGGACACTAAAAAAAAGAGATAGAGAAAAATGTAATCTCTTGGAAGAGCGTACCATGCTCATGGATTGGGAGAATAAACATTATTAAAATATCCATACTACCCAAAGCAATCTATAGATTCAATGCACTACCCATTAAAATACAAATGGCATATTTCACAGACCTATAAAGAACTCTCCAAAGATTCATTTGGAACAATAACAACAACAAAAAAATTGAATAACCACAGCAATCCTGAGAAAGAATAATAAAGTAGGTGGGATCTCAATACCAGATGTCAAGCTGTATTACAAAGCAACTGTTCTCAAACCAGCCTGCTAGTGGCACAAGAAAAGACACATAGAGAAATGGAATAGAATAGATAATCCAGATATCGACTCAAAACAATACGCTCAAATAATGAATATTTAAAAAGGAAGCATAAACATACAATGGAGTCAAGACAGTCTCTTCAGTAAATGGTGTTGGGAAATTGGACAGATACATGTAAAAAAAAGAAACTAGACCACCAACTTACATCATACACAAAAATAAACTCCAAATGGATACTTGACTGAAACATAAGATGGGAAACCATAAAAATACTAGAGGAATCCACAGGCAGCAAAATCTCAGACATATGCCAAAGGAACTCCTTCATTGATAGTGCTCCTAGGGCAATGGAAGCTATAGGGAAAATAAACAAATGAGACTACATCAAAATAAAAAGCTTTTTCATAACAAAAGTAACCATCAACAAAGCAACAAGAAAGCCCACTGTATGGAGGAATATATTTGCAAATGTTATCACTAATAAAGGTTTAATCTCCAACATCTACAGTCAATTTATACAACTTAATAAAAGGAAGATAAATGATCCAATAAAAAAAATGGGCAATGGACCTAAATAGAATCTTTTCAAAAGAAGACAGAAGGAAGGCCAAGATACACATGAAAACATGCTCAAAGTCATAATTATCCAAGGGATGCAAATCAAAACAACAATGTCATATGATCTCACACCTGTCAGAATGGCAATCATCAACAAATCAACAAATGAAAAGTGTTGGCGAGAATGTGGAGAAAAAGGAACCCTCGTGCACTGCTGGTGGGAATGCAGACTGGTGCAGCCATTGTGGAGAACAGTATGAAGTTTCCTCAAATTCTAAAAATGGAACTCCCATTTGACCCAGTAATCTCACTCTTAGGAATACATCTTAAGAAACTAGAAACACCAATCAGAAAGGATATATGCACCCCAATGTTCATAGCATCACAATTTACAATAGCTAAGATTAGAAAATAGCCTAGATGAGCATCAGCAGATTACTGGATCAGAAAACTATGGTATATCTACACAATGGAATACTATGTTGTCATAAAAAGAAGGAATTCTTACCATTTGTAGCAACCTGGATGGAACTGGAGAGCATTTTGCTAAGTGAAATAAGCCAGTCAATGAAAGAAAAATACCACATGATCTCAGTCATTTATGATTAATGAAGAACATTATAAACTGATGAACAAAAAGATAGAAAAGAGGCAGAAAGCATCAACCAGACTGTCAAATTACAGTAGTAATGTTAGGGAGATGTGGGGTAAATAAGAGATCAACCAAGGACTTGTATGCATGCATATAAGTATAACCAATGGACATAAGACACTGGAGTGTTAGGGTATGCATGGGAATTTGAGTGGGGCAATGAGAACATATGTACACATGTAATACATTATTGAATAATATGGAAAAAATAAAAATAATAATAAAAATAACATACCAAGAGCAAAAGACAAAGAGAGAATATTAAAAGCAGCAAGAGAAAAACAGTTAATTACCTACAAGAGCACACCATACGATTGTCAGCTGCTTTCTCAACAGAAACCATGCAGGCCAAACTGGAGTGGCAAGAAATATTCAAAGTGGCGAATAGCAAGAATCTACAACTAAGATTCCTCTACCCAGCAAAGCTATTATTCAGAATTGAAGGGCAGATAAAGAACTTCACAGATTAAAAAAACTAAAATAGTTCATCAATACCAAACAGTATTATATGAAATTTGAAAGGTACTCTTTAGGAAGTGGAAGAAGAAGAAAAAGGTAAAGATAAAAATTAGGAACAATAAATATATATCTATCACCAAGTGAATCTGAAAATCAAGTGAATTAAAAATCTGATGAACAGAATAAATTGGTGAATATGATAGAATTAAGGGCATAGACAGGGAGTGGACTGACAATTCTCAGGGGGAAAGAGTGAGTGGGTGCATGGAGAGACTGGACAAAAATCATACACCTGTGCATGAGGACAATGGGGAGGGGAGGTAAGTGCATTGGGCGAGTTGGGATGTGGGTGGAGGGAGCTATGGGGAGAAAAAAGAGGAACAATTGTAATAGTCTGAACAATAAATATTTGTGAAATAAAAAAATAGAATAAATGTTAAAAAAACTCTATTGAAACAATAAAGACCCTGAATAACCTCAGGAATCTTACGGAGGAAGAACAAAGTTGGAATGATCAAAATACTAGATATCAAACTGTGCTATAATGCCATTGTAAACAAAACAGACTGGTATTGGCATAAGAACAGGCATATAGATCAATGAAACCAAACAGAGATTCCTCATTTCAACCCATGCCATTTTGGTCAATTAATATTTGACACAGGAGGCAAAACCATTCCATGGAGTAAAGACAGTTTCTTCAAAAAATGGTGCTGGGAAAATTTGGCAGATACATGTAAAAAAAATGAAACTCCATCACTAACTTAAGCTACACACAGTAATAAACTCAACATGGATAAACTATTTAAATGCAAGTCACAAAATCATTAAAATTATTGAAAACATAAGCATCTGGCATATTTTTGCCAATATATCTCCTAGGGCAAAGGATGCAAAAGAAAAATAAACAAATGGGATAAATCTAGATAAAAAATTCAGCACCAAAAACCATCAACACAATGAAAAGGGAAACTAATTTGTGGGAAATTATAGTTGCCATTGATATATGTGATAGGAGTTAACATCCAATGTATATACACACACACATACATACACACACACACACACACACATACATACTTATATAACTCACCACCAAGAAAAATGATGTGATTAAAAAATAGGCAAAGGACCTAAATAGATATTTCTTCAAAGAAGACATACAAATGTCCAATAGATTATAAAAAAATGCTCAAAGTCACTAATTATCAGATTTATGGAATTTAAAACTCACATTTGCCAGAATGGCTACCATTAACAAATCAACATATAACAAGTGCTTGTGAGGATATGCAGAAAAGGGAACTCTAGTACACTACTGGTGGGAATAAAGACTGGTACTGCCACTATGGAAAACAGTATGGAGTTTCCTCAAAAATTAAAAATGGAACTGCCATTTGACCCAGTGATCCCACTTCTAGGAATATATACTAAAAATCCCAAAACACAAATCAGAAAGAATATATGCACCTCTGTGTATTTGTAATAGCCAGCCTAAGTATCCATCAGTAGATAAATGGGAAAAAAAAGCTTTGGTGCATTTACACAATGGAATACTGTGTGGATGTAAAGCAGAATTTTTATCCTTTAAAACAGTGTGGATAGAGCTGGAGAATAATGCTAAGAAAAATAAGCCAGTCAGAAAAAGAGAAATATCACATGATCTCACTTGCCCGTGGAATCTAATAAATAAAATAGATTCAGAGATGGGTATATGGAACAGTCTGACAGGTCTCAGAAAGGGGGAATATGTGGGGACTGGAAGAAATTAACCAAAGGCCTTATATGCATATATGCATAGCTATGGACAGAAAGAATAAAGAGGTAAATGCCTAAGAGGTAGGGGTTCAGTTGAGGTGGGTAAAGGTGGGGGAAATGGGGAACATCTGTAATAATGTCAAATATAAAAAAGTAGGAGAGAGAAAATGGTGGCAAAATAAACAGACATGTCTCAAGCCTTGTCCTAGAGCAAATAGGATAGGCAGCTGAAACAAATAATATCCAACCCAAATTGACAAAGGAGACTCATCTGGTGAGACAATTTATAGCTGGGAAAAGCAGAGGAACCCTAGAGAAAGTGCAGGGCACTGCTACCACACTAGCAGCAGACATGTGAGCAGCCCACTCTTGTCAAAGGAGCAACAGCCCCAAGAACAGCCCTCCCCAGGCCCAAGAGTCACAGCCTCATGTGGCCTGCCACTGTCTAAGGAGCAGCAGCTGTATGAGCAACCTGCCTCCAGTGAGGAGAAGCAGCTGTGTGAGCAGCCCTCCCCTGTCCAAGGAACAGCAGCTCTATGAGCAGCCCACCCCATTCGAGGATCTGCAGCCACCCAATCATCCCACTTTATCCGAGAAGCAGCAAGCACATGAGCAGACCGCCCAAGTCAGAGGAGTGGCAGCCAATGCAGCCTGCACTGGTCCGAGGAGGAGCAGCCACATGTAGCCAGCCCCAGTCCGAGGATCAGCAGCTGCACATGTAGCTCACTCCTACCCAAGGAGCAGTAGCAGCATGAGCAGACTGCCCCTGTCTGAGGAGCTGCAGCAGTGTGAGCAGACTGAACCCATATGAGCAGCAGCAGCCCAGAAAGCAACCTGTTCCTTTCCAAGGAGTAGCAGCCATGTTAGAAGCCTGCCACTGTCCAAGGAGCAGCAGACATGTGGAGCCTGCCTACATTTGAAGAGCAACAGCTTCATGATGAGCCCACTCCTGTCTGAAGAATAGCACCTGTGCAAGTAGCCTACCCATCAGCCAGAGGACCTACCACTGCTGCGAACAGCATCCACCAGAGGAGCTGGTGCCAAGTGAGGAGCAGCCATTACTGTGAATTCCCAAGGTGCAATCACAGGCTGAGGAGGCCCTGCCACGCAAGGAGCGGCCCCTGCACAAATCAACATCTAGATCAGTCCATGAAACCAAAAATAGGTAGACAAAGAAACACCCAAAGGAAAGAAAAGGAGGAATTGCCAGAAAAGCAGCTAAGTGAAATAGAGGCAGACAATAGGTCAGAAAAAGAATTCAGAATAAGGGTCATACAGTTCATAAACCCAATGGAGGAAAAAAAATCAACAACTTATGTAAGAATCAAGAAGAAATGAAGAGTGATATAGCTGCAATAAAAAACACCATAGAGAGTTTCAACAGTAAATTAAGAGATGTGGCAGACCGAATTAGTGAATTAGAAGACAGGGAAGCAAAACACACCCAAACTGAACTGCAATTGGAGAAAAACAATTAAAAGACAGGAAGGCCTAAGGGAGCTATGGGACAACATGAAATGAAGCAACACATGAATAATAGGGGTGCCAGAACAACAGGAAGAGGAACAAGGGTTAGAAAACCTATTTGAAGAAATAATGTCAGGAAACTTCTCTAATGTGGGGAAGAAAAAAGTCACACAAGCACAGAGAGTCTCAAACAAGATGAACCTGAAAAGACTAAAGCAAGACACATCATAATTACAATGGCAAATGTTCAGGACAAAGAGAGAATCTTAAATGCTGCAAGAGAGAGACAAAGTTATGTACAAGGGATCTCCCTGTAGATTATCAAATGACTTCTCAACAGAAACACATCAGGCCAGAAAAGAATAGAAGGAAATTTACAAAGTGATGCAAAGCAAGGGATTGAATCCAAGAATACCCTAACCAGCAAGGTTATCATTCAAAATTGAGGGGAAATAAGAAGCTTCACAGACAAAAAAATTCTAAGGGGATTTATCACTACCAAGGCAGCAATTCAAGAAATGCTAGACTGTTGTAAAAAGAAGAAATAAAAAGAAAAGAAGGAACAAAGGCACAAAAAATTAAGAATGGCTCCAAACAAGTAACTATAAATAATAACTTTAAATGTAAATGGACTAAATGCTCCAATTAAAAGAAATCAAGTGGCTGAATGGATAAATAAACATGACCCATATATATTCTGTCTGCAAGAGATCCACCTCAGAACAAAGGACTCACACAGACTGAGTGAATGGATAGAAAAATATATTTCAGGCAAATGGAAATGAAAAAAAGAGAAAAGTCTGGGGTAGCAATACTTATATATGACTAAATACTGTAGACCTCAAAGTAAAGGCCATAACAAGAGATAAGGAAGGCCACTTCATAATACTAAAGGGATCAATATAACAAAAAGATATAAACGTGATTAACATATATGCACCCAAAGCAGGAGCACCCAAATACATTAAAAAAAAAAAACTCCTAGAAGATATCAACAGAGAGACTGACAACAATACAATCATAGTAGAAGACTTTAATAGACCACTGACATACACTGCTGATATCACTGGATAAATTCTCTAGACAAAAAATCGCAAAGAAATAGCAATTGTAAATGACTCAGTGGATCAGATTGACTTAATGGACATCTTTAGAAGTTTTCACCCCAAAGCCAGGAAATAAACTTCTTCTCAAATGCATATGGGACATTTTTAAAAATAGACCATATATTGGGTCACAAGCAAAGTCTCCCAAATTCAAGAAGATTGAAATCATATCAAGCATCTTCTCAGACTTCAATGGCATATTAGAAATCAACAAAAACAATCCAAAAATTCAAACACTTGGAAGCTGAATAGCATGTTATTAAACAATGATTGGGTTACCAAAGAGATTAAAGAAGAAGTTAAAAACATTATGAAAACTAATGATAATAAAAATGTAGCAACCCAAAAATCTATGGGACATGATAAAGACAGTGCTGACAGGGAAGTTTACAACTCTATAGGCCTACCTCAAACAAACAAACAAAAAATTGTAACAAATCATCTAACTCTACAACTCAAAGCATTAGAAAGAGAGCAACCAGAAAGGCCAAGAGTGAGCAGAAGGAAGGAGATACTTAAGATCTTAGAAATAAGTGACACAGAAGACACACACACACACACACACACACACACACACACACAAAAGATCAATGAAACAAGAGCTGGATACTTGAAAGGAAAAACAAGATTGATGACCTTTAGCCAGGTTCAACAAGAAACAAAGAGAAGATTCAAATACACAAAATCAGAAATGAAAGAGGCGAAATAACAACAGTCCCCACAGAAATACAAAGGTTTGTTAAATAATACTATGAACAACTCTATTCTAACAAACTAGACAACCTGGAGGAAATGGATATATTCCTGGAAAAATACAACTTTCCAAAATTCAATCAAGAAGATTGTAATAATCTTGAGAACCCAAGATGGTGGCATAGGTAAACAATTACACTGCTGCCTCACACAACAATTTCAAAACTACAACTAAAAGTCAGATGGAAATCATCTAGCACCACAGGAAAACTGGCTGAGTGGAAACTCTACAACTAGAAGGAAAGTGAGGGGCTCACTGAGACCCACAGGAGCTACAAAAAGCTGAGGTACAGAGATGCGTGCATGGAAAGAACGGTTGCCGGAGTACTTGGCTGGCTTTCTCTGGCAGGAGGGAGATGGAGGCTCCCAACTACACTGAACCCCTTATCCTATGGCACTGAACCCCAGGTCCAGCCAAAACTCACACGGGAGGAGTTTGAACTGTGAAAGGGAGAAGTGCATGGAAATTTAGGGGAGCTGTGAAAGGGCAGCAGTCTGGTGGCATGCACAGTACTGCACTCAAAAAGCAAACTGCTGATTGTGCCTCTGGCTTTCCCAAGTGGGCAGAAGATAGAGCCTCCCAACTGTGCCACTTCTAACTCCACTACACCCCAGTTTTGGGCAAAACCCTGGGGACCCAGACTCATATGGTCCTGGAGCGCAGGGGAGCTAGTCTAGAGGCACTGCACGTGTGCACAGGGAAATGCTCCAGCAATTACCCAGAGACACATGAGACACAGAGGCCGTGTAGGGCAGGGCCAACTGGAAGGCAAGGCAGTCCGTTAAACCCTGAGAGTCCACGCCTCCCAAGCTCAACAGAGAGACTTTTGCAGTTTTGCAAGTCTTGTATCATAAGGCTGAATACCACACAGAAGTTCTCCCGACATAGTGAAAATGCAGAGACAAAGGAAGAGATCACAAACAAAAGAAATGGAGGAAAACAAACGACTGGATATGGAGTTCAAAAGCACGCTTATAAGGATTTTCAAGAATCTCCTAGAAAAGATGAATAAATTAAGCGAAACCCAAGAGGAGATGAAAAAGGACCAACTAGAGATGAAAAATGACCAACTAGAAATTAAACATACACTGAATGAAATAAAAAATATTATACAGAGACCTAACAGCAGACTAGAGGAAGTCAATAATCAAGTCAAAAAATTTGAAATATAAAGAATCAGAAAACACTCAACTGGAAAAGCAAGAAGAAAAAAGAATCCAAAAATGTGAAGATAATGTAAGGAGCCTCTGGGACAGCTTCAAGTGTACCAACATCAGAATTTAGGGGTGCCAGTAGAAGAGGGAGAGCAAGATAATGAAAACCTATTTGAAGGAATAATGACTGAAAACTTCCCACATCTGATAAAAGAAATAGACTTACAAGTCCAGAGAGCACACAGAACCCCATATAAAAGGAATCCAAAGAGGACTACACCAAGACACATCATAATTAAAATACCAAGAGCAAAGACAAAGAGAGAATATTAAAAGCATAAGAGAAAAACAGTTCATTACCTACAAGGAAGCACCCATATGACTGTCAGCTGATTTCTCAACAGAAACGATGCAGGCCAGATGGGAGTGGCAAGAAAAATTCAATGTGATGAATAGCAAGAACCTACAACCAAGAATACTCTATCCAGCAAAGCTATCATTCCAAATTGAAGGGCAGATAAAGAGCTTCACAGATAAGAAAAAGCTAAAGGAGTTCATCAACTCCAAACCAGTATTACATGAAATGCTGAAAGGTACTCTTTAAGAAGAGGAAGAAGAAAAAGGTAAAAGATAAAAAATTATGAACAACAAATACATATCTATCAATAAGTAAATCTAAAAATTAAGTGAATTAAAAACTTGATCAACAGAAGAAACTGGTAAATATAATAGAATCAGGAGCACAGAAAGGGAGTGGACTGATAATTTTAAGGGGGAAAGGGGTGAGGGGGGTGCAGGGAGAGACTGGACAAAAATCATACACCTATGGATGAGGTCCATTGGGGGGGGGAAGGTACAGACAGAAGGAGGGGTGGGAATTGGTGGAGGGGAGCTATGGAGGGAAAAAAAGAGAAACAAATATAATAATCTGAATAATAAAGATTTAATTAAAAAAAGATTGTAAAAATCTCAATAGGGTGATAACTATGGAAGAAATTGAAGCAGTCATCAAAAAGTGTCTAGCAATCAAAAGCTGGGGCCAGACAGCTTCACAGAGGAGTTTTATGAAACATTCAAAGAAGAACTAAAACCTATCCTCCTCAGACTATTCCAAAAAATTCAAGCGGAAGGAGCACTTTCAAGCTCATTCTATGAAGCTAGCATTAGTCTAATTGCAATACCTGATAAAGCCAATACAATGAAAGATTATTACAAGCCAATAAACCTCATGAACATAGATGCCAAAATCCTCAACAAAATTCTACCAAATCATATCCAGCAGTACATCAGAAATATCATAGACCATGACCAAGCAGGATTTACCCAGGAATGCAAGGGTGGTACAATATCCACAAATCAATAAATGTAATACATCACATAAACAAATTGAGAAATAAAAATCACATAGTCATATCAATTGATGCAGAAAAAGCATTTGACAAAATCCAACATGCTTTCTTGACAAAAACTCTCAGCAAAGTGGGAATAGAAGGATCATACCTCAACATAATAAAAGCCATATATGACAAACCCACAACCAGCATCATACTCAATGGGCAAAAACAAACCATTTTCCCTAAGAACAGGAACAGGACAGGAATGTCCACTCTCACCATTCCTTTTTAACATAGTACTGGAAGTACTAGCCATTGTGATCAGAGAAGAAGAAGAAATAAAAGGCATCCAAATTGGAAAAGAAGAAGTAAAACTGTCTCTGTTCGTAGATAATATGATATTGTACATAAAAAAACCCTAAAGACTTCATCAAAATACTATTAGACTTAATAAATTATTTCAGCAATGTAGCAGGATCACAAAACTAACACAAATAAATCTATGGCATTTCTATACACCAATAATGAATTTACAGAAAGAGAGACTTAAAAAGCAATCCCATTTACCACTGCACCAAAAGTAAAAAGAAAAAAATGATACCTAAGAATAAACTTGACTAAGAAGGTAAAACACTTATACATGGAAAACTACATGTATAAGAGATAGAGGAAGACATAAACAGATGGAATAACATACCATGTTCATGGATTGGTAGAATCAACAGCATCAAAATGCCCATGCCACCCAAAGCAATCAATAGATTCAATGCTCTCCCCATTAAAATACCAATGCTATATTTCACAGACCTAGAAAGAACTCTCCAAATATTTATCTGGAATAAAAAAAAAGACCCTGAATAGCTGTAGCAATCCTGAGAAAGAAGCAAAAATTAGGTGGAATCTCAATACCAAATATCAAGCTGTATTACAAAGCCATTGTTCTCAAAACAATCTGGTACTGTCACAAGAACAGACATATAGATCAATTAACTAGAGTAGAGAACCCAGAAATCAACCCAAACCATTATGCTCAATTAATATTTGACAAAGGAGGCATGAACATACATACAATGGACTCAAGACAGTCTCTCCAATAAATGGTATTGAGAAAAATGGACAGATATAAGCAAAAAATGAAACTATACCATCAACATACACCATACACAAAAATAAAAACAAAATGGATAAAGGACTTCAACATAAGACGGGAAACCATAAAAATACTAAAGGAATCCACAGGCAGCAAAATCTCAGACATATGCCAAAGCAGTATCTTCACTGATACTGCTCCTAGGTCAATGGAAGCTAAAGAGAAAATAAACAAATGGGACTACATCAAAATAAAAAGCTTTTGCACAGCAAAAGAAACCATCAACAAAACAATAAGAAAGCCCACTGCATGGGAGAACATACTTGCCCAGGTTATCACTAATAAGGGTTTAATCTCCAACATTTACAGGGAACTCTACAAATTAACAAAAGGGAGATAATCAACTCAATAAAAAATGGGCAATGGACCTTAATAAATACATTTTGAAAAACGTCAGAAGGAAGACAAAGAGACATATGAAAACATGCTCAAAGTCACTAATTATCTGAGAGATGCAAATCAAAGCGACCATGAGGTACCATCTCACATCTGTCAGAATGGCTATCATTAACAATTCAACAAACGACAAGTGCTGGTGAGGGTGTTGGGGAAAAGGAACGCTTGTGGGAATGCAGACTGGTGCAGGAACTGTGTAGAACAGTATGGAGTTTCCTCATAACAAAAAATGGAACTCCCATTTGACCCATTAATCCCACTCCTAGGAATATATCCCAAGAAACTAGAAACACCAATCAAAAAGGATGTATGCACCCCTCTCTGCATAGCAGCACAATTCACCATAGCTAAGATTTGGAAACAGCCTAAGTGCCCGTCAGCAGTTGAATGGATTAAAAAACTGTGGTACATCTACAAATGCTACTTTGTTTCAGTGGGTTTTAATTTTTTGGCTAATAAATATTTTGAATTTTATAGTCCCTTCATCTGAATTTTCTACAGCTGAATTAATTTTATCTCAAGTAATTTATCTTTAACATAGTATTTCTTTTTGTAACTCTTTTATGTTCTCTCCCCACCCATCCTTCTGCCCCCCCTTTTTTGAGAAAAACATTTTCCAGGACAAAAGGTTTGGTATAGAGTGATTTTAAAAAAATATGCTATAGGGATCTTTTTGACACAAATGAACAGAGGCCCAAAATCAGCCAAGGCAATCACAGCTATTAATTAATACATGTTTTGAAACCAATTTTACAGAATTCCTTCTATGTTAAGTGACAACAGGCCATCAGTACCAACATAGAAAAGTTAGGGTGAAGCTTGATGACATAAAATAAGCCCTTTGCTTTGTCCATTCTATCATTCCTTTGTTATCAATCAGACCCAGACAAAACTCTGAATTCTATGAGCCTTGGTTTCTTAGTCTGTTTGACCACAATAACCTTTAGCTCTGAAATGCTTTGAGTCCAATAGATCTTTTGAATCTAACTCATTGGAATCTTACTCAATTCTAGGTCGCTGAAAGACACTGGGATTATTATTTAGAAAATGTTTGTTTTAATATGTCAAAATAGTAAATGCATAAGGGAGTGGTTTTAACCTCTAGTAGTAATTTTTATTGTGGAACATTTACGTTGAACATTTTAATAAAAGAGAAGCATGCAATTTGACCATCACTTCACAGTGCCCACCAGCCAATCAGAAGTGAGTATGCAAATTCACCCAACAGAGATGTCTGTAGCCCCACCCCCCAGCTACTCTAGACCTCTGAGCCTCTGGGCAGCACACATGCAGGTATGGAGTAGCTAGGTGGGGTGGGATGCCTGTTATGGGGGGTAGGGCGGGGGACAGAGGAAGCTATAACACTTATAATTTGAGTAATGAAAACTCATAGGGCACATCTTTTATTGGACATATAAGGAAAAGTCAATGGACTATTAAAGAATACCAGTGCCACCTTGTTCTTGGAATTTTCAAGGAGGAAGAAAAGGTGGACAACTACTGAGATAGCAATTACAGGAGGAGTGGGAGAGCCTGGTGAGCCCATAGTGTCAGCCAGATGGCGATGGACTTCTGTGCATCTTCAAGGCTCTTGAAGACTTGTAATTGGAGCAGAAGTGCTTGCATAGTCATCACCCTTGGAAAAATAGAATGACAGCTTTACAAAATCAACATAGCAATATGTGGGTCATTTGTAGTCATCAAAACAATAACCTACAGAATGTGTTTCTTAGGTCTGAGCCCTCATGTAATTGATGATACCAAGGCTAGGATACATGACAGCTGGTGCCCTACATCTTGTTCTGATATGACTGAACCTGAGGTGAGTCCCTTGGCAAAAATATGATTGAATGTGATCATTTATTATAAGTTAACATGCTAACCCTGTACCTGAGAACCATCTTATAATTTACTAGAGGCCCAGTGCATGAAATTCATGCACAGGGGTGGGGTCCCTCAGCCCAGCCTGCACCCTCTCCAATCCTGGACCCCTCTAGAAATGTCTGACTGCCTCTTGCAATCCTGGACCACTGGCTCCTAACCACTCTTCTGTCTGCCTAATGACCCCTAATCCCTCTGCCTGCCTGATCACCCCTAACCACTTTTGTCTACCTGCCTGATCACCCCTAATTGCTCCCCTACTAGACGTATTGCCCCTAACTGCTCCCCTGCTGGCCTGATTGCCCCTAACTGCCTCTGCCTCACCCTGCACCCAGGACCCAGGCTTCCCTCCCTCTGGCCGGCTGCAGGCACCCAGGACCCAGGCCGGCTTTGCCCAGGCCAACCACAGCTGCAGGAGACTGAGCAGTAGGCTTTGCCTGGGCTGCAGGCACTGGCACCTGGGACCATGGGGCAGGTGGTTTGTCCCTCTCCTGGGCCACAGGTGCATGTTTAGGCACAACTGTTGGTGCCTAGGACCACGGGGTGTGCAGCTTGTCCCTCTAATGGGCTGCAGCCCCAACTATTGGCACCCAGGACTACGGAGTAGCCAGTTTGTCCCACTCCTGGCCCACAGCCTGGCTGGTCCCCATTCCTCTCTCATGAGCTCATTTGTGTCTGGCTGGTACCCAGTCCTCTCTCCCCAGTTTTTTTTTTGTAGTGCCCTGTGTTTATTTCATTTACTGCATCTAACATATTATGTATTTCCTCCTGTGCTATGTTTATGAATGAAAATAGAGTTCTGGGTTTACCATTGTATCTGGTACCTTGCAGATTCATGGAATATGATAGAGACTCCATAAAAAATTCCCTCCTTGAATTCAACAATAAAGATAAACCTCTTTTTAAGCTTATATTCTTATTTTAGTGTTTTTTTTAATTTATCTTTATTGTTGAAAGTATTACAGATATCCCCTTTGTTTTTTATTTCTCATTGATCCTTTTGGCCCTGCACCCCCTTCCTGTGTCTTCATCACACTATTGTCTATATCCATAGGCTATGCATGTACGTGTATAAATTCCTTAGTTAATGTCTCCACATCCACCCCACCCCTGACTTTCCTCTATAATTAATTAGTTTGTTCTATGCTTCTATGTCTCTGGATCTATTATGTCCATCAGTTTATTTTGTTCATTAGATTCCACATATGAGTGAGATCTATGATACTTATCTTTATCTTATTTTTCTTAGCATAATACTCTGCAGGTGTATCTATGCTGTTGTAACTGGTAAGAGTTTCTTTTTTTTCAGCTGTGTAGTATTCCATAGTGCAAATATACCAAAATTTTTTTTTATCCATTCATCTGTTGATGAGCACTTGGGCTCTTTCCAAATCTTAGGTACTGAATTTAATTTTTTTAGAATAAAAATTCAAACCATGGAGAAAAGTGTAGTAAATAGTGCTAAGTAATAGTAAGTTATAATCAAACTTAGAGTATCTTCCACCAAGCTTTGTTAAGTATAAAGTGTTTTACTACTTTTCTTTTATAAATTTTCAAAATCTTTATTGTTGAAAGTATTACACATGTCCCAGTCCCCTCCCCACTTCCCCCCACCCTTTTAGCCTGTCCCCTTTTCCCACTCCAGGCCTTCACTATCCTATTGTGCACATCATAGTGCCTGGTGGAGCAGTCATTCCCATCATTCCAGTCATTCAGTCACAATAGTTGCTTAGGCTTTTATATAATTCCTTCTATATTTGGTTTCATTTCTTCTATCTAATCCTGATATTTTATACTTCCCTACATTCTCTTTTCCTAGTTTTGGAATGTTATCATTACTCCATATCTTCTCTCTATTAGTTGGAGGTTATACATGCATTATGTTTATATTCTTCTAGTATCTACCCTTAAAATTTTAACATGGCCAAGACTGGTTTGGCTCAGTGGATAGAGTATCAACCTGCAGACTGAAAGGTCCCAGGTTTGATTCCAGCCAAAGGCATGTACCTTGGTTTTGGGCACATCCCCAGTGGGGGGTGTGCAGGAGACAGCTGATTGATGTTTCTCTCTCTCATTGATGTTTCTAGCTCTCTGTCCCTCTCCCTTCCTTTCTGTAAAGAAAATCAATAAAGTATATTTTTTAAAAAAATGTTAACATGGGTGTTTGAAATAATAAAGTAAAAAGTTAGTCAATAGCTATATTATTTAAGAAGATACTCATAATCATGGGTTCCATAATACATGAACTCTGATGAGCCATTTCTGTTTCTTAAATAATTTTTCTCTAATACTTTAGCTCTTCATTTTTTATGGCATTTTGTCTTTATTTTTTTATTTTTTTAAATCTTTTTTTAATTAATTTTTTATACATATCTCCCCATTGCCCCCCCCTCCCTCCCTGGCATACCCCAACACCCCCAGTGTCAATGTTTGTTGGTTATGCTTATATGCATGCATATAAATCCTTTGATTGATCTCTTATCTACCTCACCTAACTTTAATCTTCCTGCTGTAATTTCACAGTCTGATGCTTTACTATCTCTGTGTCTATCCTTTTGTTCATCATTTTATAATGTTCTTTATTACCCACAAATGAGTGAGATCATGTGATGCTTCTCCTTCATTGACTGGCTTATTTCACTAAGCATAAGGTTCTCCAGTTCCAACCAGGTTGCTACAAATGGTAAGAATTCCTTCTTTTTAATGGCAGCATAGAATTCCATTGTGTAGATGTACCACAGTTTTCTGATCCATTCATCTGCTGACGGGCACCTAGGCTGTTTCCAAATTGTGGCTATTGTAAATTGTGCTGCTATGAACATAGGGGTACATAAATCTTTTCTGATTGGTGTTTGTGATTTCTTAGGATAAATTTCTAAGAGTGGGATTACAGGGTCAAATGGGAGATCCATTTTTAGTTTTTTAAGAAAACTCCATACTGTTCTCCACAGTGGCTGCACCAGTCTGCATTCCCACCAACAGTGCACAAGGGTTCCTTTTTCTCCGCATCCTTGCCAACACTTGTTTGTTGATTTGTTGATGATTGCCATTCTGACCAGTGTAAGATGGTATCGCATTGTCGTTTTGATTTGCATCTCTCGGATGATTAGTGACTTTGAACATGTTTTCATGTGTCTCTTGGTCTTCCTTCTGTCATCTTTCAAAAGGTTCTATTTAGGTCCGTTGCCCATTTTTTTATTAGATCATTTATCTTCCTTTTATTAAGTTGTATAAGTTGGCTGTAGATTTTGGAGATTAAACCTTTATCAGTGATATCATTTGCAAATATGTTCTCCCATACAGTGATCTTTCTTGTTGTTTTGTTGATGGTTTCTTTTGCTGTGCAAAAGCTTTTTATTTTGATGTAGTCCCATTTGTTTATTTTTTCTTTAGCTTCAATTGCCTTTGGAGCAGTATCAGTGAAGAAGTTCTTTTGGCATATATCTGGGATTGTGCTGCCTGTGGACTCCTCTAGCATTTTTATGGTTTCCCTTCTAATGTTTAAGTCCTGTATCCATTTTGAGTTTATTTTTGTATTTGGTGTAAGTTGGTGGTCCAGTTTCATTTTTTTGCATGTATCTGTCCAATTTTCCCAACACCATTTATTGAAGAGTCTATCTTTGCTCCATTGAATGTTCATGCCTCCTTTGTCAAATATTAGTTGAGCATAGTGGTTTGGGTGGATATCTGGGTTCTCTATTCTATTCCATTGGTCTATATGTCTGTTCTTGTGCCAGTACCAGGCTGTTTTGAGAACAGTTGCTTTGTAGTATAGCTTGAAATCTGGTATTTAGATCCCACCTACTTTATTCTTCTTTCTCAGAATTGCTGTAGCTATTCGTGGTCTTTTTTTGTTCCAGATGAATCTATGAAGAATTCTTTCTTGGTCTGTGAAATATGTCGTTGGTATTTTAATGGGGAGTGCATTGAATCTATAGATTGCTTTGGGTAGTATGGACACTTTAATGATGTTGATTCTCCCAATCCATGAGCATGGTATGCTCTTCCACCTGTTAACATTTTCCACTATCTCTTTTTTCAGTGTTGTGTAGTTTTCTGCATATAGGTCTTTTACCTCTTTAGTTAGGTTTATTCCTAGGTATCTTAATTTTTTTGGTGCGATGGTAAATGGGATTGCTTTTTGAGTCTCTCTTTCTATAATTTCACTATTAGTGTATAGAAATACCACAGACTTCTTAGCATTAATTTTGTTCCTGCTACATTGCCAAATTCATTAATTAAGTCAATTAGTTTTGGAATGGATTCCTTTGGGTTTTTTATGTACAATATCATGTCATCTGCAAATAAGGACAGCTTTACTTCTTCTTTTCCAATTTGGATGCCTTTTATTTCGTCTTCTTGTCTAATTGCAATGGCTAATACTTCCAGTACTATGTTGAACAGGAGAGGTGAGAGTGGGAATCCTTGTCTTGTTCCTGTTCTTAGGGGAAATGGTTTTAGTTTTTGCCCATTGAGTATGATGTTAGCTGTGGGTTTATCATATATGGCTTTTATGATGTTGAGGTATGCTCCTTCTATTCCCACTTTGCTGAGAGTTTTTATCAAGAAAGGGTGTTGGATTTTGTCAAATGCTTTTTGTGCATGAATTGATATGACTTTGTGATTTTTATCTCTCAATTTGTTTATGTGATGTATCACGTTTATTGATTTGCGGATATTGTACCATCCCTGCATTCCTGGGATAAATCCTACTCGGTCATGGTGTATGATCTTTCTGATGTACTGCTGGATTCGATTTGCTAGAATTTTGTTGAGGATTTTGGCATATATGTTCATGAGAGATATTGGCTTATAATTCTCTTTCATTGTGTTGTCTTTATCTGGTTTTGGTATTAGGGTGATGCTGGCTTCATAGAAGGTGTTTGGAAGTGTTCCTTCTTCTTGAATGTTTTTGAATAGTCTGAGGAGGATAGGTTTTTATTCTTCCTTGAATGTTTGGTAAAACTCTCCTGTGTAGCCATCTGGTCCTGGGCTTTTATTTGCTGGAAGCTTTTTCATGACTGCTTCAATTTCTTCCATTGTTATTGGACTATTGAGATGTTTGGATTCCTCCTCATTGAGTTTTGGAAGGTTATATTTTTCTAAGAAAATGTCCATTTCTTGCAGGTTGTCCAGTTTGTTGGAATAGAGTTGTTCATAGTATTTTTTAACAATCCTTTGTATTTCCACAGGGTCTGATGTTATTTCTCCTCTTTCATTTCTGATTTTGTTTATTTTGGTCTTCTCTCTTTGCTTCTTGCTGAGCCTGGCTAGAGGTCCATCAATTTTTGTCTATGAAGCTTCTGATTTCACCTTCAATTTTGATTGAGAGTCTTGCAGGGTACAGTATTCTTGGATTCAGACCCTTCCTTTGCATGACTTGGTATACTTCATTCCATTCTCTTCTGGCCTGATGAGTTTCTGTTGAAAAATCAGTAGCTAGTCTTATGGGGTTCCTTTGTAGGTAACTTTCTGTTTCTCTCTGGCCGCATTTAAGATTCTTGCTTTGTCATTGCTGTTTGCCAATTTAATTATAATGTGCCTTGGTGTCGGTTTTGTGGGTTTATTTTGCTTGGGACTCTGTGAGCTTCTTGGATTTGTGTGGGTTTTTCCTTTCATATATTGGGGAAATTTACTGTCATTATTTCTTCAAACAGGTTCTCTAATCCTTGTTCAGTTTCCACTCTTTCTGGAACCCCAATTATGTGGATGTTGTTTTGTTTCATGTTATCCCAAAGTTCCCTTAGACTCTCCTCTTGCTTTTTAACTTTTTTTTCTAGAAGCTGCGGTACTTGGGTATTTTTTCCTACCGTGTCTTCTAGCTCACTGATGCGGTCCTCTGCTTCTTCTAGTTTGCTTTTGATGCTTTCTATTGAGTTCTTTAAAGCAGTGATGTCATTTTTTATTTCTTTGTGTATTTCTTCATGCTTCTTCTTCATTTCCTCTTGGCTCTTACTCAGATTGTCGATTTTGTCTTCCATTCTTTTCATTCACCTCATGATCATTTCTCTGAACTCTTTCTCTGACAGGCTTATTTCTGCTTCTATTTCGTTTACTTCCTTTTCTGGTGATCCCTGCCTATCTGTTGTATGTGGGCTATTTCTTCTTCTGCCCATGGTTTTTCTTCTCTGGGTGTTTGGTTATGTGGTTCTCTCTCTTCTGTTGATTCAAAGGCACGGACTACAACCCGATCCGGTACAGCACACAAGGCACTTATCTCAGGCGAAATCTGACCTTTCTGTGTGCCGTGTGGATCTCTGAATCTGCCGCTCACTTGTCTGCTCTGATTGGAGAGTGGTGTTCTGGGTCCCCCCCTGTTCAGTGAGTAATTCAGCCTCAGTGTTCAGACCGCCACAGACATTCACCTCCCTCAGCAAGATGGCGTGGTCTCCGCCAGCTCTTCATTTTTAAGAATCTATTCCAAATAGTGGTAACTGATATTTAATTATAAATTTGGTAATTTCATTATTTCTTCTTGAATATTGGTTTTTCTTTTTTAATGAATATATTCTTCAGTAGGTCTGTTAGTAATGAAATGGTTTGGATTTTTGTTTATCCAAAATTGTCTTACCTAGTCCTTATTCTTGAGTAATTGCTTAACTGGGTTATAATCATTTCCCTCAGCACTTCAAAGACACTTTTCTTTTTTTTCTCTCTTTTACTTCTACTATTGTAAGGTCGGCTGTCAGCACAATGACCATTTCTTTGTAAATAGTCTTTTTTTCTCTATGATTCCTTTATGATTGCTTCTTTGTCTTTGTCCAGTGGTGAATTTACTTACCATGCTTTGAATCTTCCATAGTTCCTTAAATTGAGAACTTACGATTTTTTTCAATTCTGGAAACATTTTAGCCATATCCTCTTTGAATATATTACCTTTGAAATTCTCTTCTTAATCTCTATTTTGAGAAATCTTATAAGAAATAATAAACTTTATTGTCTCAAACTCTCATATTGTTTTTATTAATTAACAATTGCAAAGCTATAAATATTGTAAACTATGAACAATATATTCAATACACATCCATGGACCAGCACCCAGTTTAATTAAGATATAAAGATGACTATTGTCCTTGAATGTCTTCATGAGCCTTTTATTAATAATACCATCCCCAAGCCAGGTAACTATTATCTTGTGAAGTGTATATAGCATCCCCATACTTTTGTTAAGAAAAGAATTGCTTAAGTTTTCAAGATTTTTATATACATGGAATCATGTCTTAGGTATTCTATGACTTGATTTTTATGCTCAAAATTAAGTGTAAAACATAATTTGAATTGTGTAACTGTAAGTTCTTTAGTGTTTTCTATTTCTAGGCTTTCTCTTCTGTTCCATTGTTATATTTGTTCTTTCACAAATACCACACTGTCTTGATTACTATTGGTTTATAGTTAGTCTTGAAGTTGGATATGTCAGTCCTCCAACATGATTCTACTTCAATATTTTATTGGCTAATCTAGGTATTTGTTTTGTTTTGTTTGTTTGTTTGTTTGTTTGTTTGTTTGTTTTCTTTAGAGATACTGGACCAAGATCCTTTGGTCTTTATTATTACTTTTAAAACATATTTTATTGATTTTTTACACAGAGAAAGGGAGAGCGATAGAGAGTCAGAAACATCGATGAGAGAGAAATATCTATCAGCTGTCTCCTGCACACCCTCTACTGGAAATGTTCCCACAATCAAGGTACATGCCATTGACCAGAATTAAACCTGAGACCCTTCAGTCTGCAGGCTCTATCCACTGAGCCAAACCAGTCAGGGCTAATCTAGGTGTTTTGATTCTCTATATAAACTTTAGAATCATTTGTCAATATCCACAAAACAACTTGCTGAAATTCTGATTGGGTTGCATTGAATCTATAGATCACATTGAGAAGAACTGACATTTTGATAATATTGTCTTTTATCTATGAATGTGCAATATCTCTCCATTTATTTAGTTATTTTTGTTTCATTCATTAGATATTTATAGTTTTTGTCAATAGATTATGTCCATATTAATTATACTTATATCTAAATATTTAATTTAATTGCACAATACTAATCTAAATGGTATCGTGTTGCCAGAGCGGAAAGGAGTGAGAGGTAGAAACATAAATGAGAGAGAATAATTGATCAACTGCCTCCTGCATGCCCCCACCCCGATTGAGCCCACAACCTGAGCATGTACTTTGGGAATCAAACCGCAACCTCCTGGTTCATAGATTAATACTCAACCACAACTGCCAGGATGGCATTATGTTTTTAATGTAATTTTATTTTTTATTATTTTTAAATTAAATCTTTATTATTCATATTATTACATTTGTTTCTCTTTTTTCCCTCCATAGCTCCCCTCCACCCAGCTCCCACCCCTTCCTCTGCCCTTAGCTCCCTCGCATTGATCTCATCCATAGGTGTATGATTTTTGTCCAGGCTTTCCCAGTACACCCCTCTCCCCTTTCCCCCTGAGAATTATCAGTCCACTCCCTTTCTGTGCTCCTAATTCTATTATATTCACCAGATTATTCTGTTGATCAAATTTTTAATTCACTTAATTTTTAGATTCACTTGTTGATAGATATGTATTTATTGTTCATAATTTTTTGGCTTTTACCTTTTTCTTCTTCCTCTTCTAAAAGAGTACCTTTCAGCATTTCATATAATACTGGTTTGGAGTTGATGAACTCCTTTAGCTTTTTCTTATCTGTGAAGCTCTTTATCTGCCCTTCAATTCTGAATGTTAGCTTTGCTGGATAGATTATTCTTGGTTGTAGGTTCTTGCTATTCATCACGTTGAATATTTCTTGCCACTTCCGTCTGGCCTGCATCGTTTCTGTTGAGAAATCAGCCGACAGTAGTATGGGTGCTCCCTTGTAGGTAATAAACTCTTTTTCTCTTGCTGCATTTAATATTCTCTCTTTGTCTTTTGCTCTTGGTATTTTAATTATGATGTGTCTTGGTGTGGTCCTCTTTGGATTCCTTTTATATGGGGTTCTGTGTGCTTCCTGGACTTGTAAGTCTAGTTCTTTTACCAGATGTGGGAAGTTTTCAGTCATTATTTCTTTAAATAGGTTTTCAGTATCTTGCTCTCTCTCTTCTTCTGGCACCCCCACAATTCTGATGTTGGTACGCTTAAAGCTGTCCCAGAGTCTACTTACATTATCTTCACATTTTTAGATTCTATTCTCTTCTTGCTTTTCCAGTTGAATGTTGTCTGCTTCTTTATATTTCAAATTTTTTACTTGATTCTTGCCTTTCTCTAGTCTGCTGTTAGGACTCTGTATAACATTTTTTACTTCAGTCAGTGTATGTTTAATTTCTAGTTGGTCCTTTTTCATCTTTAGTTGGACCTTTTTCATCTCCTCTTGGGTCTCACTAAATTTATCCAACTTTTCTAGCATATTCTTGAAAAACCTTATAAGTGTGGTTTTGAACTCTATATCCAGTCATTTTTTTTCCTCCATTTCTTTTGTTTGTGATCCTTCCCTTGTCTCGGCATTTTCACTATGTCGGGGAAACTTCTGTGTTGAATTCAGCTTTATGATACCATACGCAAAGCCGCAGAAGCCTCTGTTGAGCTTGGGAGGGGTGGAGTTTCAGGGCTTCAGGGACCGCCTTGCCTTCCAGTCGGCCCCACCCTCCACGGCCCCTGAGTCTCACGTGACTGGGTAATCCCTGGAGCAGTCCTTGTGGGCCTTGAGCCCGCAGTGCCTCTAGACTGCTGCCTTTCCAGCTCCCCTGCGCTCCAGGATCACACGAGTCTAGGTCCCCAGGGTTTTGCCCGAAACAGGGGCCCAGTGGTCTCAGAAGTGGCACATTTCGGAGGGTCTGTCTCCCTCCCACTCGCGAAAGCCAGCGGCACAATCAGCAATCTGTCTTCCGCGCCGCACTGTGCGCGTGTAAGACTGGACCTGATCTTTTTCGACTCCCCTAAATTTCCATGCACCTCTCCCTTTTCACAGTCCAAACTCCCCCTGTATGAGTTTCGGCTGGATCTGGGGTTTAGTGTCGTAGGATAAGGGGTTCAATGCCTTTGAGAGTCTCTGTTTCCCTCCCGCCAGAGAAAGCCAGCCAGGTACTCCGGCACCCGCTCTCTCCTCGTGCGCGTCTCTGTACCTCAGCTTTTTGCTGCTCCTCTGGGTCTCCGTGAGCCCCTCTCTTTCCCTCTAGTTGTAGAACTTCCATTCTGCCAGCTTTCCTGTGGTTCTGGATGATGTCTTTTTGTTGTAGTTTTGAAATTGTTGTGCAAGGCAGCAGTGTAGGTGTTTACCTATGCCGCCATCTTGGATTCTCCTATGTTTTTAATTTTAAATTCTACTTATTTACTAATGGTATATAGGAAAATGATTGATTGTTTTTGTATGGTAACCTGCAACCTTGCTATAATTGCTTCTTAGCTCCAGGAAGGCTGTTTGTTGTTGTTTTTTTAAATTGAATTTTTCAAATTTTCTGTATAACATAGATGATTAACTAATCTGTGAACAAAGATGGTTTTATTTCTTTCTTCCCAAACTATATAGATTTTATTCCTTTTTCTTGTGTTATTACATTAGCTAAAGCTTCTAAAAAAACTTGAAAAAGAGTAATGAGATAATAAAAGTGAGCATATTCACCTTTTACCTAACACTGTGAAAACTTTAAGTTTCTCACTATTTAGTATGATGTTAGCTGGGGATCTTTTTGTATCAAGAATGGGTATTGGATTTTATCAATGACTTTTCTAATCTGATGATAAGATTATGTGATTTTCCTTTTTCAGCCTGTTTGATGTGATGGATTACATTAATTGATTTTTAAATGCTGAGCCAATTTTGTGTGCCTGGGATATATTCCACTTGGTCATAGTGTATAATTTTTTTTATATATTGTTTAATTAAATTTGCTAATATTTTGTTGAGAATTTTTTTCATAAGAAACATTGGTCTATAGTGTACTCTTCTTGTAATGCCTTTATCTGGTTTTTATATTATGGTAATCCTGGCTTCATAGAATGATTTAGTGTATATTCATTGGTTTCTATATTCTAAGAGTTTTTATGGAATTGGTATAATTTCTTTCATAAATGTTGGATAGAATTCACCAGTGAACCCATTTGGCCTGGTATTTTGTGTTTTGGAAGGTTAGTAATTATTGATTCAATTTATTTAATAGATATAGGCTTATTTACATTGTATATTTCTTCTTGTGTGAGTTCTTGCAAATTGTGACTTTCAAGGACTTGGTCCATTTTATTTAGGCTATCAAATTTGTGGGTATAGAGCTGTCTATAGTATTTCTTTATTATCCTTTTAGTGGTCAGAAGATCTATAGTGATGTTCTTCCTTTCACACTTGATATTAGTGTCTTTTCTTTTTTCTTTCTAAAAATTTATCTTTATTGTTGAAAGTATTACAGATGTTCCTTTCTCCCCATCATTGGCTCCCTTCTCTCCTCCTCTGCCCCCCTTTCAGGCCATCACCCTTCTATTACCTATGTCTATGGGTTATGCATTTATGCATATAAGTTCCTTGGTTAATCTCTTCCAGCCCTGCCTATATCTCCATCTCACCCCTGAGAATTATCAGTCTGTTGCATTCTTCCATATCTCTGGATCTATTTTGTTTGTTAGTTTATTTTGTTCATTAGATTCCACATATAAATGAGATTATATGATACTTGTCTTTCTCTGACTGGCTTAATGTTTTAGCCTAATAATCTCCAGGTCTTTCCCTCGTATCTCACAGGGTAAGAGATCCTTGTTGTTTGCTTGGCTAGAGGCTTGTTGATTCATTTAAAATATCTTGTCAAAAAAAGCTTTTGGTTTCATTTACTTTATTCTATTGATTTCCTTTTCTGTTTTCTAAATGGCAGTTATTTCATAGACAAATTTTAGTCTGCCTTTCTATTGTTATAGATATGATGAAATGGAGTTTGGAAGTTTGCCAGCTAACAACTTAGTTTTTTAAATAAAAGCTGAGATCCCAACAGTACTGAAATCCATGAATCTATTCCTAGGGTAGAGAAAGGAAGCTTTTGTGCTGTTTCCATATGAACAATATGAAAACAAGCTCTGTGACACAAACAACTGCCTCTTAGCAGCAAAAAATCCTTTAAGAGGACAAAGATTCAACTCTATCACCTATTAATTCCGTTTAAAAGCATTGGCTATAACAATACCTATGGATACCTACTGTGCTCACAGTGAAGTCTGGCAAAAACAGGAAAATATAAACAATTGTGAAAAAGTAGTACAGTCTACTACAGATTACTTTCAAATGTGAACATTAACTATTCAGTATTTGAATAGATTGTATGTGTTTTGAAAGAAAAGATCACAATTGTCACTCTGCATACAATAGATAATCTAGATTTATACAAAGCTAATATGCAAAGTGTTCCCTCGGGGATTCGACCAGGAGTTTGATCACTCCCTATGATGTGAGCTAACCACTAGGGGTAGTGTGGAATGAAGGAAGGCCCCAGCCAGCAGCCAAAAGGCCCCAATTAGACCTGACTGTGGCCAGGCCTAGGGACTCTACCCATACATGAATTTCATCCACTCTAGTTTTCATATAATAGCCTCAGTTGAAATCAGAATCACAGTAAACTCATCAGCCACTAGAAAATGCCCAATAAGTCACCTGTCTACCTGAAGATAGGATAAAATGCTGTAGAGACAGTCCCCTGCCTCCCATCCCCCATGTGCTCACATGCTGGCTGGCAAGGGAGACAAATGCTAAGGGCTGTAATTAGGTCAGAACTAAGGTCTCTACTTCTCACCACTTGGTGCATTGGAAATAGACTGTTACTAAAAGTGGCTCTAAAGGCCTGTGGTAAGTTGAGCAATCATGAGTACACTGTAATTTCCAAAGGCCAGTGTGCTCACTGTAGTTGATTTAATGACAAGACACCTAAAAGAGTTTAGGGTACACTTGGTATTGTATAAAACAGGGTTTCTTTCAGAACTCTGGTTCCTGGAGAACATTCTTCTTATATCCATACCTTTGAAATAAAAGATGCTAGGTATTCACAGCCTGACCTTTTAATTTATGAGTATGGCAGCTCCACAAGCTGGAGGCAGCAGAAACTGGACACAATGAATTTGAACTATGTTCAGGAGAAACTGGACACCATGAATTTGAATTATGTCCCATTGACTCCAGTCTGGGGATAGGAAGGATGGTTCCTTTGGAGGGTGCAGACAATTGTATAAATATCATTCTAACTAGTATTTACTATTTACCAAACATACTCTTAGTGCCTTTGCATTTTCATAGTGTTGTCCATGCAATGAATCCTTTACTCCTACAAATGACCCATGGGATAGGTATCCCTATTCCTTTTTGAGAAGATTAGAGAGGCTAAATGTCTTGCTCAGTTTATCTCCAGAGGCTGGGCTCCTAACTACCACTTTTCCCTCTTTTTATTTAAGGTAGTATTTTTTAAATTTTGGAGTGGTTCTAGAACAGTGGTCGGCAAACCACTGTTTGCCGCTCTGTTGACTAATGAGTTTTCCAACCACTGACCTGGACTCTCAATTCCAGTAATTACAGACTGTTGTTGTTCTTTGTGATTAAGCCCCTATAACCAGTGGCCAGCAAACTCATTAGTCAACAGATAGGCAAACTGCGGCTCGCAAGCCACAGTTTGCCGAGCACTAACCTAGACCTATTTGAGAATCTGACACTCCCTTTTCTGAATATTGTGCAAACACACAAATATGTATAATTTGTGGAAAATGTCAAGACTTCAATGAAACTTTAAAAACCATTAATGGAAGGTAGATTAAAGATTCCTGGTAAAAATAATACAAATTGACCTATATAGAAAAAAAAAAAAACTGTGTTCTGAATAAGAGCTGAAGGATAGAATTAACTTAAAAATCATCCATAACTATTTGAAAGAAAAAAATTAGGCCTCTTGAGAGCAAAGTGGTCTCATTGTTTAAAACCAAATGTGTGAACAGTATAATACATACACACACATACACACACACACACAGAGAGAGAAAGAGAGAGAGAGAGAGAGAGAGAGAGAGAGAGAGAGAGAGAGAGAGAGAGATTTGCATTGCATACACCCCTGAACCTACACTTTTATAGACTGGTTGATATTCAGAGTGAGTTTAGAGAGAGTTCTCATCACCTTTATATGAAGAGGTACTCAGCCCAAATGATATTTTATTGGAGATGACAGATCACAAAACAATTGTTAGGAGGGCATCTTCTTTGAGAAGCTGTCAGATCTTCTCCAATTAAAGCTGAGTCTGACATGTCAAGAAAATCCCCTTTCAAGGCATTTTGGCCAAATTCAAATAAATCAGAGTCCTGGAAAGACTAACCATAAGAGCTGTGTCTTAGCTGAGGGGAACACAAACCTTATTATTGCATTAGGTTATTTTCCTCAATGAGCCATGGGAGCTTGGACAGGCTTAGTGAAAACCATAAGGACATTTTCATTAAAGTTTCATTTCATCTGCTTTCTAATATCCTTAGTACTCCAGAAATTGTATCATTATCTTGAAAGGAAGCAGTATAAAACAATATGCACACTGAATATTATATCACTTATGCACAATGAATATTGTTTGACTTCAATCTTGACAAGATAGCTGTGCAAAATCTATCTCACTTTTTCTTTTGGGGCCATGTTTAATATGGTTACCTGTCATTATAATTTTTATGACAATGAACAAATTGCTCATATGGACCACATTACCACATGGTAAGAGTTCAATAAAGACAAGTGAGATAAATCAAACATTCTTGGAGAATCACCATGGGTTATGGAAAGAGACTTTTAATATTTGTGTCTTTGGTTATGCATTTCAAAGAAGGCGACAGGCATTGTGAAAGAACTTAACCAGCAGAAATGTCAGCATTGTTGCATTGTACCTAGAGGTAGACAGAGCAATTCATCAATGGATGGGTCTATTAATTGACTAGCTCATGCTTACAGCCACTGTGCTGTGTTCCAGGGACAAAGTTCTAGGATAAATCCACAGAGGGTAAATCTTACCTTGCATTACCAATGTGGACCCACAGGGTGCTATTTAACATGAGAAAATTTTGGGTGAATATGTATATTTTCTCAGGAAATGGCTCCCTGGAAAAGTCACTTATAAACTAGTGTGTGGAGAAGGATTTAAATTATCAGACAAAAACAGGGAGGAAGAAAAGAGAAAGGACTTGCAGGCCGAAGGAAACAACATCTACAAAGGTCTTGGCACTGAAAATGGGGTTGGGGCACTGAAGTGAAGAAAAGTCGAATAGGTTGGCTCATAGTGAGAGAGAAGGGATGAATGAATGGGGCTGAGCTGAGACATGAGGCCTTGAGAAGGATTTGAACCTGGGTCTGACATGGAAATGTGTTGATTAGGGAAATGATATAGATGTTCAAGTTGGAAAGATCATGTCGGTGTCAGTATGGACTGGATGAGAGCGTTTGCAGGAAGACAAGCTACAGTTTGAAAGAAACATGTTTCAGGGACAGATGGCATAATTTTGGATGAGATAGTGACACTGGGGGTGAGGAGAAGTGAATGTACACAAGGATTTTTTAAGTGGTAGGACCTGGTAATTGATGGGACACCGAGTTGAGAACTGATTGGATCACAGAGGTCTGTGTGTTTGTGGAGTAAAAGATAAAATAAAAAGCCAGAAGTGGCATAAATAATCACATAAGACATTTACCATTTCTTGTGTCTTTAGATGTTTACATGCAATCATTCATTTAATTGTTGCAACTACTCTATAGTTTAGTTCTCAGTAAATGCCCTCCTGATAAAACTAAGTGCCATCATCTCTATTTTAACTCTGGAGAGGAGGAAGCAAAAAGGTGAAGTGCTTTGTTCAAGGCTTATTAAGTGCCCATGGTATAGGAAAACCTGAGCTGTCATCATGAATGTACCCAAGACAGAGTGAATATCACCATGAGTTTTGAGAAGAGTGTTCCTTAATAGGAAATATGACACCAGAGGCCTGAATACAGTGATGTCACAGCCAACATATGAGTGTAAAAATACACTTTGCAGATCCGGTGCTGGGAACAAGAACAGTGAGTACAGAATTTGTCACAGAAACGGAACTTTACAAGAGGGGCTTTCTGGAGGAGATGGGATATAAGTTAGGTTTTTATTTTTAAAATAAACTTATAATTGCAGAACAGTTTTAAATTTACAGAAGAATTGCAAAGAGGGACATCATATTCTGTGTGCCCCTAGGGACCCCTATTGTTAACATTTACTTTATTGGGTTACATTTGTCATAAATAATGAACCAAACATCATTATTAACTGAACTTCATACTTTATTGGACTGCACTGTTTTTGTTTGTTTGTTTGTTTTTGCTAATGTCATTTTTCTATTCTGGAACCCTGTCCAGGTCACCACAGTTGTAATCTCTCCTTGGGCTCCTCTGGGCTGACAATTTCTCAATTTTCTTAGTGTTTGATGACATATTTTTAAGCAGCACCCATCTGACTAACTGCTTTTCTTTATGGCTTAGCTTAACTGTCATTGCCTTGGGAAGACTTGCTTATACTACAATTGAGGTAAGATCCTTATTACAGATTCTAAACTTTCCTAAGGGCTCATTTCCCCTTAATTTGGTCATTAATTTTTTTTTCATTCACTCAGCAAATTCAGCATTTAATTGTATACCAAGCAATTGTTCAAGATGCTAGAGATATAGCAGTGAACCAGATATGGGGAAGACAGTGCATACTTGTAATATGTAATATGTTTGGGGCTCATAAACACCATGGAGAAAAAACTAATTGAGTGTACATGGAGTGTAGAGAGATTTGAATATAAATAGGATGGTAGAGAAAACCTCACTGTATAGGAAAAGACTGAACAAGGGAAAGGAATAATCCATTCCAGGTGTATGTCTGCCTGATGAGCTACATAATAGCTTAGTGTCAGAAGCATATTACACATAAAGGCCTAGATATCAAACTGACAATTTATATATGACCTTGAGTGTAGGATTGGGATGTATACTAGGGATTCAAAATTGGAGTGTCAACATTAAGATGACATCCAGATAGCTCTTGAAGACATGATAATAGATGATGTTCAATGACTGAGTTCTGGACCACTCACATCCAGGCTGGGGAAACAAGAGGACACTAGCACAGGAGACCCATGAAAATCCCAGCAGGAAAAACAGGTAGCTATGGTATCTTGGAAGTCAAATAAAAAATGAGGGAGTGACCAATACTATTAATTACAGAATATGGATGAACAGAGGACCAAATGGTCCAGTGTATTAAACCATGTGGATATTTTGGGGGAGTTTGAAAGGGTAGCTTCAAGTGAGCTGTAGAGAAGATAACAAAATTGGAATGGGGCGGGTAGGCACAAGAGGACAGACACCTAGGAATATATAGATGACTTTGGTAAGTAGCATGGCTGTAGAGGGAGCTGAAAAATATTATGATTGGCATAGGGAGATGTGGGATCAAAGAGGCACTTTTATTTGAATGGGAGAAATTATGGTACATTTGTTGGCTGATGGGAATAAAATTATAGAAAGAAAAAAGTGAATGATGTCAAAGCAAAGGGTGAATTTTCATTTTGTATTTCTAACTGAATAATTGTTGGTGTAATGACTTAATTCTGCATTCTCTGGAGAAGAACAAACTGATGGGGGAGGGCATCTTATTTTTCACAAGATTTGGGTAGAATTGCTAGTGCTCCCACATTCCTCATCTCCCTTGACCTGAGAGGCTGCATTCAGGAAGATCTCTGCCCCAAGGCCTTCTGCCTGCAGACTCAGGGCTCTTGCCACTACCTCTTGCCCATATGCTTCCCTAGAGATCCAACTCCAAAATCACCAGGAATTGCTGAAGGAGGAATGTAGAAAGAAGCCACGTGGCATATCACATGGCAGAACTTCCTTCAAACCCTTTAAGAATCTCCTCACTCTTAAGTAGCTGTTTCACACCCTTCCCTCTAGCTCCCAAATCTTCTGCCTTTCAACTGCACAGCTCTTACCTCTCTTATCTCCTGTTTATTACCACACTCAGGCCCTATGTTTTCAGGCCCCATTCATGTTACACACTTGGAGCAGACTACCCCAAGCCCAGAAGTACCTAGGCTGCAGGATTTATGGTTGGTTTTTCAGCTGAGATATTTTCAATAGTGAGAACACTATTTCCTTGGATTCAAAGGCTCTGGCAAATGTGGATCAATTTCACATAAACCCCCTTTTATTCTGTCCCCCATATTTACAAAGTTCCCAAGTGAAATTGGAGAGTCAAACTAGCTTTCCTGCAAGGCTAGGTCTCCTCCAGGAGACAATCACAATTGCTTTCAAGGTATCTGTTTCAGTGTTCTCCAACCTTATGTTTGAAAGCAGAATTTATGCTCATATATTTTTCAAGGTTCCACACACACAATCACTGATACCAACCCACCAGCCCACAGAGGCGTGCTTCTCTCTTAAACACACACAAACACACACACACACACACACACACACACACACACACACACTCATATAAACCCAATTGTCCCTGACAAAAAGAAACTCACAGTAAGCAGTGCTTTGTGCCCATCTGGGCATGACCTGCCTACACTCTTTGCTTAAAATACTTATGAGAATATATATAGCATGGCACGAAACTCATTTTCGAAACAAGTGTGGGGGATCCAGGGCACTCTGCCATTTCCTCCTGTCCCTAAAGCTGTTAAACTAAATTATAGGGCTGGGGAAATGAGAGGCCAGCTGTGCTTCAGCTGCAGCCCAATTGTGTGACAAAGTGAAAAGTATGGTCACCAACAGATCATTAACTGTGTAGCCAGAAACAGGATGATGATTGGCAGGTGTCTTCAGGAAGAGGTAAGGGCCCAGCTGATGCACCTGCTGGTTCCAGCCCAGGGTGAAATTCACCCTTATTTGTCAAAGCACAAGTGGCTAGTGTGCCTGATACATGGCCTTATGCATTACTTTGCATTGTCTTACATTGGGACAAACTTTTACTTTTTTCTAAATCTTTCTTAAAATTATTTGGAGTTTTTGTCTTGTTTTGAAAATTTCCCCACAGTTTCCTTTTGTGCTGTCTCTTTAGCTAAGTTCAACTTGACTGTTGACTATAATTATCAGGGGCCTGTAATGAGAGTTGAAAAATATAAGTTGATGTTAAATGTGCATAATACTTAAACCAAATACAGTATTGCACACTGGTTTGGAGTTGCCTCTGTGTTTTATCTAGATTAACAACTTTAGATGATTTTTTTTGTAGAATTAATAATGGTAGGGCAGTTTCTGAAAATTGTAAATAGTGCTTATAAATAGTTGCTAAAGTGTGAGGTTGAATAAACATTAAGGGGTTGTGAAAACCTGGCCAGCAGGGTACCAAACTGTGGTTTGAAATAAGAGCTTTCTCACTTCGAAGGAGAATAATGAGAACAGATCAGGACACTAAGAAGTGGCTAATTTAATGCTTGATGGCCAAAGGTGACTATATACAGTTGACATAATCTCCTGGTGACTGTTTATCATAATCTCTAAAATGGCCGTAATCAAGTAAACTACTGACATTTCACACACTTACTTGTCCCATGTTGGGAGAAGGGCTGAGCATCTTTAGCTTTTCACATGAAGCCAAGTCACATGGATGTAGGTGTTTTGACCTCACAGGATCCATGAACACCTGGTTCAGCATCATTTCACAAATGGGGAATCTTGGGTCCACAGAACTGTTTGTGTTTGGGTAGTTTGGGCAGGAGAGGAGGCAGAGGATTTCTTTCTCAAGGTCTCTGTCACCTGTGCCTGTCAGCTTTATCACAAACCTCCTATGATTCTCCTGTTGGCAACATGACACATTTCCATGGCAAGTATAGACTGGCCTGGACATGGCAGAGGGCTGGATGATGACTTAAAAAATTTAAACTTTGTTCTACTAATACAACTCAATATTTTTCTTTCCATATATCTTAAAATGTTGTTAAACCTTTATTTAACACCCCGAGAAGACATTGGGAAGTGCTTCCACTAATTAGGAAGGGGAATTTCGCTAACTGTAATGGTATTAATTGTATTTGCTCAGCGCTCAGTATGTGGCAGAATTTTATCTGATGGTATCTTATTTGGTCCTCATAGCACATCTCTGGGGTAAGTATTATTATAGTCACTATACTATAAAATAAAGAGCTATTATGCAAATGATCATCATACCTTCGCGCCTTCACACCCCCACATCCTCATGCCCTCATGCCCTCATGCCCTCGGGGCAGGGATGGGGGACCTGAGACCATGCCTCCTGCCCTGGCACCAGGTCCGGGGAACCTGAGGCTGTGTCCCCCATCCCATCACCGGGCTGGGGGACCTGAGGTTGTAAAGGGGACCTGATGCCTTGGCTCCTGCCTGGCACAGGGCCAGGGGACCTGAGGCTGTTCCCCCAACTTGGCAGGGCTTGACAGGGGACCTGAGGCTGCACTCCCCATCCAGCGCTGGGCTGGAAGACTTAAGGCTGTGTGCCCCCTACCTCCCCGCCCTGTGGAGCTTTACAGGGGTGGGGCCTGCCAGGTCTGGGTCTCCTGTGATTTTGAGGTACATGGATGGGCAGGGACTTGACTCTGGGTCCTGCATGTGTCCCGAACTCTGACAGATGGGAGATTTTCATATACATTTTACTAAGTTTCTTTCATCTCTAATATTTTCTCTAATTAATTTCCTTTTAATGTGCATGAATTTTGGAGCTACTAGTTTTATACATAAAGTTTTAAGGAGGTAATACAACTGATGTAACTAGAATTTTAATTTTAACCTGGATATTCTAACAGCCCATGACACTTGCCTTGATTCAGCTATTAAAATGCCATTGTGCACATTTTCAGATTACCCACTACTAAAGATTTTTTAAATTAAATCTTTATTATTCAGATTATTACATTTATTTCTCTTTTTCCTCCTCCATAGTTCCCCTCCACCCAGCTCCCACCCCTCCCTCTACCCTTACCTCCCCCCCCACATTGACCTCATCCATAGGTGTATGATTTTTGTCCAGTCTCTCCCTGTACTTCCTTACCCTTTCCCCCCTGAGAATTATCAGTCCAATCCCGTCCTGTGCTCCTGATTCTATTATATTCACCAGTTTATTCTGTTGATCAAATTTTTAATTTACTTAATTTTTGGATTCACTTGTTGATAGATATGTATTTGTTGATCTTTTTTATCTTTTTTATCTTTTACCTTTTTTTTCTTCCTCTTCTTAAAGAGTACCTTTCAGCATTCCATATAATACTGGTTTGGAGTTGATGAACTCCTTTAGCTTTTTCTTATCTGTGAAGCTCTTTATCTGCCCTTCAATTCTGAATGATAGCTTTGCTGGATAGAGTATTCTTGGTTGTAGGTTCTTGCTATTCATCACATTGAATATTTCTTGCCACTCCCGTCTGGCCTGCATAGTTTCTGTTGAGAAATCAGCTGACAGTCGTATGGGTGCTCCCTTGTAGGTAATTAACTGTTTTTTTCTTACTGCTTTTAATATTCTTTCTTTGTCTTTTGCTCTTGGTATTTTAATTATGTTGTGTCTTAGTATAGTCCTCTTTGGATTCCTTTTATATTGGGTTCTGTGTGCTTCCTGGACTTGTAAGTCTATTTCTTTCACCAGATGTGGGAAGTTTTCAGTCATTATTTCTTCAAATAGGTTCTTGCTCTCTCTCTTTTTTGGCACCCCCACAATTCTGATGTTGGTATGCTTGAAGCTGTCCCAGAGGCTCCTTACATTATCTTCACATTTTTGGATTCTTTTTTCTTCTTGCTTTTTCCAGTTGAGTGTTTTCTGATCCTTTTTATTTCAAATTTTTGACTTGATTTTTGCTTTCCTCTAGTCTGCTGTTAGGTCTCTGTATAATATTTTTTATTTCAGTCAGTGTATGTTTAATATTTAGTTGGTCCTTTTCCATCTCTAGATGGTCCTTTTTCATCTCCTCTTGGGTTTCGCTACATTTATCCATCTTTTCTAGGAGATTCTTGAAAAAATTATAACCTTGGTTTTGAACTCTATATCCAGTCATTTGTTTTCCTCCATTTCTTTTGTTTGTGATCTCTTCCTTTGTCTCTGCATTTTCACTATGTCGGGAGAATTTCTGTGTGGTATTCAGCCTTATGATACAAGACTTGCAAAACTGCAAAAGTCTCACTGTCGAGCTTGGGATGAGTGGAGTCTCAGGGCTTAACAGACCACCTTGCCTTCCAGTTGGCACTGCTCGCCATGGCCCTTGGGTCTCATGTGATTCTGGGTAGTCGCTGGAGCAGTCCCTGTGCTCATGCACAGTGCCTCTAGACCACTGACTTTCTGGCTTCCCTGTGCTCTGGTACCATAAGAGTCTGGGTCCCCAGGGTTTTGCCCAAAACTGGGGTTTAGTGGAGTTAGAAGTGGTGCAGTAGGGAGGCTCTGTCTCCCGCCCACTCGTGAAAGCCAGTGGCACAATCATCAGTCGGTCCTCCGCACTCAGTGCTGTGCGTGCCACCAGACTTCTTTCCTTTTGTGGCTCCCCCAACACTCCGTGCACTTCTTCCTTTTCACAGTCCAAACTCCCCCCCTATGAGTCTCGGCTGGACCTTGGGTTCAGTACCATAGGATAATGGGCCCAATGCTGTTGGGACTCTCCCTCTCCCGCTCTCCAGAGAAAGCCAGCCAGGCACTCTGGCACCCGCTCTCCACACGAGCATCTCTGTACCTCAGCTTTTTGTAGCTCCTCTGGGTCTCCGTGAGCCCTTCTCTTTCCTTCTAGTTATAGAATTTACACTCAGCCAGCTTTCCTGTGGTTCTGGATGATGTCTGTTCTGTCTTTTAGTTGTAGTTTTGAAATTGTTGTGCAAGGCAGCAGTTTAGGTATTTACCTCTGCCGGCATCTTGGATCTACTAAAGATTTTTGTTGGAAAACCTGATTAACTGAATAATTTGTTTACCTTTTGGCCCTGTGAACTATGCACAGGGAGGATTATAAGAGTCTTCTGTTGCTTCATTCATAGTTCCATCAATTGACAGACACAAAGATGGGTGCTCTGCCTCAGTGAAACACTAGCTAGAAATGGCCTGAACTCTGGATTGAACCAAAAGTTTTGATGAAATGGTTCACTAATCTTGTGACCATTTAATTGATGACTGACATTCAGGCCTATTTCTTAACAGAATTCTAATTTTCATTTCTGTAAATATGGGTAGATTGTCAAAGACACAATTCAAAGGCCCTTCTCCTATCAAGCTTCATCAGTTATCTCTCTCAGTAGGAAACTGTGTCCCTCCAGCACCAGCATAGTGGCTTTTGCTTATGACATCCTCACAGCCCTCATGCCTTGTTGTGTCATAATCATGCCCAGTGATGACTTACTGAAAGGGAATACAGACAAACAGCCACGTAGAGTGGACTCCATACTCTGGTTGCATTGCTTTGGGTTAACTTATCTCACATAACTAACTTTCATTATTTCTACAGTGGTACCTCGAGATACGAGTTTAATTCGTTCCATAACCTTGAGGCATGGGAAACTATGAGATTCCTGAGTTGCGGAAACTGGTGGGTCATGTGCAGCCGGCCGATCCGTGCGATTATTCCTATCTCAAATGTTGCTCATATTTCAAAGCAAAAATCGCTCACTTGATGGCTTGTATCTCAAAAATCTCGTATGTTAGGGCACTCTTATCTCAAGGTACCACTGTATTTCACATGTAATAGAAGTAAAATATTCCATGGAGAGTTGGTATAAAGAACAAATATAAGGTTTGTTAGGTAGCAGCATGAGCTCTGGCAGAGGAGACACTCCATAGTATTAGAGGGTATATTAAATAAACATATTAAATAAACAGACCTAAAGGATGCTTCTTCAGAATAGAGGCAATTTATCTTACATTGTGTGACTGTCACACTCATTCTAGATACTTAATACTATTCCTAAAATGAAAAAACACTAGTGCTTGCTTTAGTAGCACATATACTAAAAAACACTAATACATTATACATGTCTATGTTTATATGATATTAGTTATCTATCTCTATATATATAAGTCTAATATGCAAATTATCCCTATGGGATTTTGATCGGTAAACCGATTGCTCACTATGATGTTGCTGATCACTAGGAGATGGTGTGGAATGAGGGAAGGCCCTGGCCAGCAGCTGTAAGGCCCCAATTGTCCCAGCTCACCTGCCAGGCTTAGGGATACTACCCATTCATGATTTTGTACACTGGGCTTCTAGTATTATATATCCTTATATACTAACATGTGATATATATTAGTACTGGAATCACACCCATATTAGATATGTTGCTCTGTGGAGTTCAAGTTTCACCAGCTATTTCTACCATCCTCAGTCCCAATATTAGTTATATTATATAGCCATACTAGAGGCCTGTGCACTACATTTGTGCATTCAGTTGGGGTAAGGGGATCCCTCAGCCTGGCCTGCACCTTCTTGAAGTCTGAGACCCCTTGAGGGATGTCTGCCATGGGGCCTAAGCTGGCAGGCAGACATCTCTCTCACAGTCCAGGGCTCTCACACTCTGGAACTCCTTACTCCTTACTCCTGCCTGCAGCAGAGGCAGGAGAAGCTCCTGCCATGGCTGCTGAACTTGCCAGCTGGGAGTCCAACTTCTGACTAAGTGGTGTTCTCCCTGTGGAAGCACACTGACCACCAGGGGATAGCTCCTGCTTTGAGAGTTGGCCCCCTGGTGGTCAGTGTGCATCACAGTGACCAGTCGTTCTGCCAGCCATTCAGTCAATTTGCATATTAGGGTTTAATTACATAAGATATGTGTATATGATACCTGATATATACTAGTACAGTGGTACCTCGAGATATGAGTTTAATTCGTTCCGTAACCTTGAGGCATGGGAAACTGTGAGACGCTTGAGTCGTGGTAAACTGGTGGGTCGTGTGCAGCTGGCCGATCTGCGCCATTACTCCTATCTCAAATGTTGCTCGTATTTCAAAGCAAAAATCGCTCGCTCGACAGCTCGCATCTCAAAAATCTCATATGTTAGGGCATTCATATCTCAAGGTACCATTGTACTGAAATTATACACAGACAGATATAGTTGGATTTAGATCTAGATCTAGATATTAGATATGTTACTATGTGGAATTCAAATTTCACAAGTTATTTCTACCATACTCTAATCCCAACCAGTTAATGATTTGAGGATTATTGCTACAGTTTTGTTGATGGATCTCTAGGTAAATTCTGAGAGATCCAAGGCTCCTAATTTCAGATCTTCCCCATTCCTACAGTCCCTGGCATTGTAGGCAAAACGCAAGCATGTCTATAGTCACAGCAATGCATCTTGACACAAGTTATTTACTACTTACTCTCCATCTACTTATTTGTTCCTGTGTCACAAAATCTGCCCGTCACAGAAGCTCAGAAACTGATTTCACATGCCGACTGTGAACAATCCACATTTGTTCATTGCGAAACCAGGCAGGGGATTGACCAGACTGTGGTCTCCGTGGGAAATGAAAGGTGTGAGCCTGGTGGGGTGTTAGGGGCTGAAGCCCGGACCAGGAAATGTCTCACACCTTCCCACTTCAGAATACTTTGGCAGGCACCTAATTTTTCTGCCATGCCTTTTGTTCTGGGTGAGGGTTTGCTCTGGGGAAGATTATATAAACAGTACTAGCCCCAAACATTTATTTAAAAGGAAACAGCTCCAGCTGCCATTTCTACGTCAATGAGATGGATTCTTTGGGGGCTTTTGCCCTCCTGTTATGACAAGACAGATGAAGATAACAGCCTTCATTCACAGTGGAGGCATCACTCTTAATTCCCAGGAATGTGCTCCCAACTACTTTCCCTGCTGTTTGCATATTTGTTGTTGTTGTTTGTTTGTTTTTATAATGAGCAAAATCCAGGGTGGACAAAGTCTTACTGGGGGATCTCTTAGCATTCCTTCTTTCCCTCAAAGCCCTGTGATAATTTAATTCTCTTACTGGTGTCCAGCACTGAGAGCACATGAAAACCAAAGCTTTCAGATTGAAGTTGAAAGAAAATACCAAAAGTGGCATGTGGAAACAATGAAATATGGCACTTGACAGATGAAACAGGTGGTATGGATGTGTTCACCATAGATTTCATGGCCATATTTCAGTGTTGCATAGGCCATTAAAAGAAAAACAGAGACTATTATTATCCTTAATCTCTATTCACCCAGAAAATCTGGTTCAAAGGATGATCTTGAGGGGGAAGATCAAGAGAAAAATAGGCATGAATCTTTGGACAGTGCCAGGTTTAATTTTTCTTCTTTGAAATCATGTTAAGAATAGAGATGGAACTCAAGGTATGAGTTTTCAGGGGAAGTTGATGCTCCCTGACAGGGATGCACAAGACTTGACTTCATTGCATTATTTTCTTCAGTCCCACCTGTGTCCACAATCCCCTTTTGTGTAGATGAAATACTTGTGCTGGGTTTTTGGCTCAAAAGCTAAGCAAGATAATCATGCCTATATGAGTGCTTTTACTTACTCTTCTTTTTGTGTTAATTTTATTTAAAAAATTTATTGTTGAAAGTATTACATATATCTCCTTCCTCTCTCCCCTCCCACATTGATCTCATCTAGGCCTCTGCCCCCTGCCCCAAGACCTTTACCAACTATAATCTGTGTCCATGGGTTATGCATATATGCATACAAGTTCTTTGGTTGATCTTTTTCCACCCACCCACCCTCCTCCTCCTTTCCTCTAAGGCAGCGGTTCTCAACCTGTGGGTTGAGACCCCTTTGGGGGTCGAACGACCCTTTCACAGGGGTCGCCTAAGACCATCAGAAAACACATATTTCCCATGGTCTTAGGAACCAACAGACCGCTCCTCCGTGTAGCAAAGTGTAGCAATGTAGTTTACTGTTGTTATATGAAGACTGTTACCCATGCTACACCATGATTCAAGACAAAAAAATTCATTTATTTGTAATTAGAAATAAATATTTCACAATATATAGTTACATATTGTTTTTGTGATTAATCACTATGCTTTAATTATGTTCAATTTGTAACAATGAAAATACATCCTGCACATCAGATATTTATATTACAGTTGATAACAGTAGCAAAATTACAGTTATGAAGTAGCAACGGAAATAATTTTATGGTTGGGGGTCACCACCACATGAGGAGCTGTCTTAAAGGGTCACCGCATTAGGAAGGTTGAGAACCACTGCTCTAAGGATCAGCAGTCTCTTCCATGCTTCTGTGTCTCTGGATCTGTTTTGTTTATCAGTTTACTTTGTTCATTAGATTCCATTTATGAGAGTGAGATTATGTGATACTTATCTTTCTCTGACTGGCTCATTTCCTCTATCATAATACTCTCTAGGTCATCCATGCTATTGCAAATGGTAAGAGTTCTTTTTTTTTTTACAGCTGCGTAGTATTCCATTGTGTAAATGTATCAAAGCGTTTTTATCCACTCATCTGTTGATGGGCATTTGGGCGGTCTCTAAATCTTACCTTTTATAAATTGCACTGCTCTGAGCATAGGAATGCATATATTCTTTCAGATTGATGTTTCAGGTTTCTTAGGATATATTCCTTGAAGTGGGATTACTGGATCAAATGGAAGTTCTATTTTTAATTTTTGAGGAAACTCCATAATGTTTTTCATAATGGCTGTCTTCATTCCTACCAGCAGTGTACTTGTGCTCCCTTTTCTCCACATCCTTGCCAACACTAGTCATTAGCTGATTTGTTGATGGTGCTATTTTGACAGGTGTGAGGTGATACCTCATTGTTATTTTGATTTGCATTTCTTGAATGATTACTGACTTAGAGCATTTTTTTATGTCTCTTGTCCTTCGGATGTCCACTTTGGAGAAGTGTCTATTTTCATTTAATTTTCTTAAAAATCAAAAGAAAAAAACACACACAATAAAACAAAACAAAAAATTCAAAACCAATTCTGCTGAAATTGTAGTGAAATTATTTATATGCCTAAGGAGTTACAGGTTGGGAGTGGAAGCATAGAGGGAAGAAAATGGCCAATTTTGTCTGGCTGTAGTAGAACCCTGGCAAAGTATTCCTCCACGAATTTATTATTCTCTTTCTCAATTCACCTAAGAACAATGATCTTTTCCAATCTTAAATGCCTTATTTATGTTACTATCATTTTTAAAATATGACACAATTTTATGCAGTGGCCCATATTTTTGAAGAAAAAAATGTATTTTTTATATAATAAAAATCAATAGTTAGCAATTGACACTAGTCTGCATAGGCTAGAATGTGATATATTTATACTCCAACATTTCCAAATTTTAGCATCCCATGTAAAAATATTTTGGAATGTGTATAACAATTGAACTTTCCTTTAGCATAATATATACCTTGCACTGGGTCTGTTATGTTATAAATTGCACTAGTGGCTCAGTGCATTAAATTCATGAATGGGTTGGGGGTTTCCCTTAGCCCAGCCAGCATCCTCTCCAATCAGGGACTCCTTGGGGGATGTCCGATTACTGGTTTAGACCTTATCTCTGTGGGTTGGACATCCCTCTTGCAATCTGGGACCACTGGCTCCTAATTGTTCACCTGCCAGCCTACCTGATTGCCTCTAACTGCCTCTGCCTGCTTGTCTGATAACCCCTAACCTCTCTGCCTGCCTGCATAATCACCCCTAACTGCCTCTGCCTGCCTTCCTGATCACCCTTAAGTGCACTCTCCTGCCAGCCTCATCTCACCCCCAACTGCCCTCTCCTGCCAGCCTCATTGCCCCTAATGGCCTCTGCCTGGACCCCCACCACCATGGCTTTATCCAAAGGGAAATCAGACTCCAGAAGATGACTGGTTGACCCAGTCTAATTAGCATATTACTCTTTTATTAGTATAGATAGATAATATAGAATAGGATTGCTTAAATAGAGGGGGTGCTTTTTCAGCAGGAGAAGATGCTTTTGGCTGAAAAAAATACATAATCCCTATATCTGAACTGATAGCCAGTCATCTGCACTATAATGCCAAACTAGTCATTAAAAAATTGAACTGCTTTCTTACACCTAATACCAAAGAGCTGTTGCCCTTAAACTCCCTCCTTAGCCTCCATCTTAAGTTCTGTCTTCACAGTTAATCCAGATTAGGTTCTGATTGATCAGTTTCTATGCTAGTCAGTGTCAAAAGCTCCACCTCATAGGCAGCCATTGGCTCCTCGCACTTCCCCCAAATTTCATTCTGCTTGGTCTGTTTCTATGCCAGTCAGCATCTCTGAGTCTATCAATAGGCCGTATCAGAGTGGTGGGGCTAATCAGCAGCCCCAGTGGAGGCCCAAGAGAAAGAGAGGATCAGCTGCTGGCCAGGCCTGGAGTAAAGAGAGAGGCAGGTGCTGATCAACAGCTGCCACTGAGGCTATGAATCAGACCCCGCTTCTCTCTCCAGACCTGATCTGCAGCCCCCTCAGCAGTCACTGCTAGGTAGGCTGCCCCGCAGCAGCGACAGTCAGTGCTGGGTCACCATGGCAACCCAGCACTGACTTCCGGTCAATCAAGCCTTTGGTCTTTTTGGATGTTACAGACCCTGGGTTTTTATTTATTTATTTATTTTTCTTAAATATTTTATTGATTTTTTTACAGAGAGGAAGGGAGAGGGAGAGAGTTAGAAACATTGATGAGAGAGACATCAATCAGTCGCCTCCTGCACATCCCCCACTGGGGATGTGCCCGCAACCAAGATACATGCCCTTGACCAGAATCGAACCTGGGACCTTTCTGTCCACAGGCCAATGCTCTATCCACTGAGCCAAACCAGTTTTGGCCAGACCCTGGGTTTTTATATATTAGAATGGACACTCTCTTAAACAAATATTTTTCAACAGAGTGATCATAATACCTCAAAGTATTATTTCTTTCTACATTTACAGAGAATTAGCTTGCAGTTGTTGTATGGAAAAAGTGAGTAAGACACCCTAGGAACTCTTCTTCATCTCCAGTTCTTCCTTCTTACCTGTATCCTTTGCCCTACATTGTTTCTAAGTGAAGCTTTTATCCTCCTGGTAACACTTCTTTTAGGCACAGCCCCACTTGTTCATTTTAAATTGTTGACTCTCTAATCATTATAGGCAGATTCCCTTTCATTATGAATCAAGTGGTGTTCCTCTCTTCGCCCTCCCACCCCCCATCCTATTTTTAAAGGAAAGGTTGGACTCTAATATTTGGTCTCAAAGTAAGTGAAACATTTGAATAATGGTATCTCTGTATGTCTTTTTCTCCTAGGAGTCAGAATTCATGCACAAAGAAGAGGAATGCTATTCTCTAATAATTTCTGGTTTAATTGATATTAGAGTGATAATGATTTTTTGATCATTTAACTTAAATTTGGTTAGGAATGGGCTCATTTCCACAGATGCTCATATTCAGTTTGAGGCAAGGAAGTTCTCTACAAATATCCCTCTTGACTTTTCCACTGACCTGAACTTTGAAACTTTTACTCTTTATGCTCTGTAATGGACTGGCCTACCAGGGATTCTAACTTCTTTAATTATATGACTTTGAGTAGTTAACTTTACAGAATGGTTTCTTCAAAAGATGTTGAAAACTGCTTTAAGTTGAGTAACTTCATTAGTGAATACTAAACTGCTGCTTCTAATAAAATTTCCTCTTCATGGAGCATAGGCAAGTCTTCAAAACCTTCCTTTAATTCAAATTATCATACCAAACCAGAAGATCACCTCATCAGAAAAACAGACCTCATCACAATTATCATTCCCTCTCTAAAGTTATAAATTTTGCTCAGGTTATTGCTCCATGATAAACTATAATTCTTCAAGTAACAGAGTAACTTAAAGTGTCACATTTGCCCTTTATGAACTCAGGGCAGAAAAGGGACTGGGGACACCTCAAGATGTGTGAGAGTAGCTGGTGCTTCCATATGATTTCTTATCTGAGAAGGACCTAGATTTTTCTTGGTTAGTTTCTGAAAAATAATGAAAATGTTTGCAAAATATGCTGTGTTGAAGAACAAAAGCTTACTTTATTATAAATATTTAATTTAAAGAAATATGAATATAGGGAGAGCTGATCTAAGATAAATAATAAGGAAGCACAGGCAAATATTTATGTTATCTCTATGGCCAAAGTCTTTCTGAAATAAAAAACAATGAGAGGAATGATAAAAGGGAAGAGTGGTAGATTTGCTGGTATAGACTTTTAAAATCTTTACAGATCTTTATGCATTAAAAACTCCATTGATAAAATTAAAAATATAGAATAATATTATTTACAATAAACCTAATGAAAATTACTCTTCCTATATAAAGAACTCATGCAAATCAATAATTGGAGTATATAGTCAGTAAGACTAAAATAAAATGTCTGATAAACAATAATATTCAACCATTTTACTAATTTAAAAAGTGTTAAAATTTAAAAACAAAATTAGTCTCTAAGGATAAAAATAAACACTAATTACTGGTAATTGGGCATTTCTATATATCTCTAGTAAAATTGTAAACTGATGGCCTATTGGAAAGTCAACTTAGCACTGTGCATCAGGAACTTTACAATTTATTTTATTTTATTATGATGTTTTTGTTAGCACAAAATTAGAGAAAATCAAATAATCAAATAAATTATTGAGGATCATAGGATACATAACTACATAGTCATTAAGTAATATTCACTGACACTTTAAACAATAAAATAAAATACTTATATTAATGTTTAAAAAAGAATATAAAATTATACATCCAGTATGCTCCAATAATAAAATTCTATTCACATTAAAAATGCATAAAAGTATACTAAAATATGAAGGTGATTATTTCTGAATGTTATTCTTTATACTTTCCTACATTTACACTTTTCTAAATGATTTTAAATATTGTTCCTAGTAGCCAGTCAGTTAAACCAAATTACTTTTACATGTCAGTGCAACCTTTTATAGTTGAGTCTCAGTTGTCCCATTTTCTCCATGGATATTATTAGTATGTATGAGTATAAAAATCACTCTATCTGTTATTAGTATATATAGCATATATAGTATGCAATACTATATGTATCCTACCTAATAAAAGCCTAGGTTGTTCTCCCCTCTCCCCCATTGTGCAACACCCTTATATCATCACAAGATGGCTTCCACAAGATGACCACCACAAGATGGTTGGCAGGGGAGAGCACTTGGGGGTGAATAGGCAGGGGAGGGGAATTGAGGGTGACCAGGCCTGCACAGTTGGAGGCAATTGGGCCAGCAGAAGAGGGCAGTTACAGGCAATCAGGACAAGGGGAGAACAGTCAGGGGCAATTGGGCTGGCAGGAGAGGAGTTAAGGAGCAATCAAGCTGGCAGGCAGAAGTGGTTAGGGGCTATCAGGCAGGCAGGTGAGCAATTAGGAACCTGCAGTCCTTGCAGGATCGGACCTAAATGGCAGTCAGACATCTCCTGAGGTGTCTCAGATTGGAGAGGGTGCAAGCTGGGCTGAGGGACACCCTACCATGCATGAATTTCATGCACTGGACCTCTAGTAACTTATATTATAAACATATATAACTATGTTTGCATTTACTTTATGTAAAATACCTGATTTCTGTCTGTAAGATGGAATAATTACAGTTGAACTTAGAATTCTGAATTGTCGATCTATACGAAGATGGCAGCATAGGTAAACACCTACACTGCTGCTTCGCACAACCATTTCAAAACTACAAATAAAAGACAAAACGGACATCATCCAGAACCACAGGAAAACTGGTTGAGTGGAAATTCTACAACTAGAAGGAAAGAGAGGGGCTCACGGAGACACAGAGGAGCTGCAAAAAGCTGAGGAGCGGAGACACACGTAGAGAGAATAGGTGCTGGAGTGCCTGGCTGGCTTTCTCTGGTGGAAGGGGGACGGAGACTCCCAGCTGCATTTAACCCCTTATCCTACGGCACTAAACCCCACGTCCAGCCAGGACTCATATGGGGGGAGTTCGGACTGTGAAGAGGGAGAAGTACACGGAGATCTGGGGGAGATGGTGGCACGCATAGCACTGTGCACAGAGGACCGACTGCTGGTTGTGCTGCTAGCTTTCATGAGTGGGTGGGGGACAGAGCCTCCCAACTATGCCACTTCTAGCTCCACTGAACCCCAGTTTTGGGCGAAACCCTGGGGACCCAGACTCATATGGCCCCGGAGTGCAGGTGACCCAGAAAGGCAAAGGTCTAGAGGCACTGTGAGAGCATGCGCGTGCACTGGGACTGCTCCAGCGATTACCCAGTCATGTGAGACCCAAGGGCCATGGAGGGTGGGGCCAACTGGAAGGCAAGGTTGTCCATTAAGCTCTGAGACTCCACACATCCCAAGCTCAACAGAGAGGCTTTTGCAGTTTTGCAAGTCTTGTATCATAAGGCTGAATTCAACACAGAAGTTCTCCAGGCATAGTGAAAATGCCGAGACAAAGAAGGAGATAACAAACAAAAGAAATGGAGGAAAACAAACGACTGGATATAGAGTTCAAAACTACAGTTATAAGGTTTTTCAAGAATATCCTAGAAAAGATGGATAGAGTTAGGGAGACCCAAGAAGAGATGAAAAAGGACCAACTAGAGATGGAAAAGAACCAACTAGAGATGGAAAAGGACCAACTAGAAATTAAACATACACTGACTGAAATAAAAAATATTATTCAGAGACCTAACAGTAGACTAGAGGAAGGCAAGAATCAAGTCAAAAATTTGAAATATAAAGAATCAGAAAACACTCAACTGGATAAGCAAGAAGAAAAAAGAATAAAAAAATGTGAAGATAATGTAAGGAGCCTCTGGGACAGCTTCAAGCCTACCAACATCAGAATTATGGGGGTGCCAGAAGAAGAGAGAGAACAAGATACTGAAATCCTATTTGCAGAAACAATGACTGAAAACTTCCCCCACCTGGTGAAAAAAATAGATTTACAAGTCCAGGAAGCACACACAACTCCATATAAAAGGAATCCAAAGAGGATTACCCCAGACACATCATAATTAAAATACCAAGAGCAAAAGACAAAGAGAGAATATTAAAAGCAGCAAGAGAAAAAACAGTTCATTACCTACAAGGGAGCACCCATACGACTGTCAGCTGATTTCTCAACAGAAACGATGCAGGCCAGATGGGAGTGGCAAGAAAAATTCAATGTGATGAATAGCAAGAACCTACAACCAAGAATACTCTATCCAGCAAAGCTATCATTCAGAATTAAAGGGCAGATAAAGAGCTTCACAGATAAGAAAAAGCTAAAGGAGTTCATCAACTCCAAACCAGTATTATATGGAATGCTGAAAGGTACTCTTTAAGAAGAGGAAGAACAAAAGGGGAAAAGATAAAAAAGTATGAACAACAAATACATATCTATCAACAAGTGAATCTAAAAATTAAGTGAATTAAAAATTTGATCTACAGAATAAACTGGTGAATATAATAGATTCAGGGGCACAGAAAGGGAGTGGACTGGTAATTCTCAGAGGGAAAGTGGTGAGGGGAGTGCAGGGAGAGACGGGACAAAAATTATACACCTATGGATGAGGTCAATGGGGGGGGGGGGGGGTAAGGCTAGAGGGAGGGGTGGGAGCTGGGTGGAGGGGAGCTATGGAGGGGAAAAAAGAGAAACAAATGTAATAACCTGAATAATAAAGATTTAATTAAAAATTAAGAAAGAGAGAAAGAAAGAAAGAAAGAAAGAAAGAAAGAAAGAAAGAAAGAAAGAATCCTGAATTGTCTGAATGAGTCTATATTCTTTGTTTTTGCAGCAACAGGCCACAAGTAGTTTCCTTAAATTAATGTCAAGTCCAAGGATTTCTGAGGCCTCTTGAGGTCCCTTGTGTGTTAGGCAGCATGGCTACAAATTTCCAGTGCAGTGGGGCATTTTGGACAGTATCCTCATGTCCTTCATCATAGAGTATGACTTTTAGAAGTTTTTAAGAGTTGCTGTGTGAATGGGCATTGTCACTCATAACTTCAGTGCTCAGGTTAGCTAAATATATTGCCTTTGTGGGCGGGGGGTGGGAGGGAGGGGAAAGGCTTAAGTTGATCTCCAAGGAAGGACAAAAACTTTGAGAACCAAAAGGCCTTTTCAGATCTGTAAACCGAATATCAAAGAATTTAGAAGGCCACCCCAGCTTTACAGGTGTCCTTTGCTTTGATCATTAATTAAAATGTGACTTCTATCTTGGTGTCACTGCTGGAGGACTTGACAAAACAAAGTATGTCAGATACCTGGCAATTTCTTATAATGACCCCAAAGACAGGTGTTCATTCCTGCAAAAGCTTTGAAGCTAAAAATAAAATAACACAAAATTTAAATTAAAGGATATTCGCAAGCACATAGTAATCATCTTAAGACATGCTCTTCAGGGTCTTTTTCCTCCCAGATGATGGTTGTGATTGGGGTGGGGGTTGGTTTTAAAGGTGGGCAGAACTTGGCTGGAAAGGAATGCAGAAAATGGCTAATGTAAAGCCTGGCAAGTCATATGAGATCAATCGTCAGAAAATGTGTCTCAATGGTGTCATTATCAGATTAATATTTGAGTTCCAATCTAAGCTGGAATTATTTGGATAACAAAAATCAAAAGAAAAGTTTTTACAAACAATTTTTGCCTCGGAGCAAAAGAAATGTATTATGGGTAGGATGTTTGTGACTTTCTACTACACCTCTCAAATTCCTGTAAGCTTGGGTACTACATAAAGAATCAAGAATATCCTTGCCTCCACAGCCTTGATTTGTTTTATCTTGAGTCAAAACTGGAAAAAAAACAAACAAAAAACCAAAAAAAAAAAACAACTAAATTCTAATTTCATGTGAGTTTCAGGTGAGCTATAGACTTCCTGGCCAAATAACATGCAGAATATTTCTAATTATGAAAACATGATTTCTTGGGCAGGTCACTCTAAATTGAAAATGCAAAGAGATGTCTACTTGGAGATAAAAGCCAACTTTTGGTTAACTGATTGCTTCTTTTTGTCTTCTCATGGGCATTTATAAGAAGCCAGAGTGCTCAATCGTGAATTTGTTAATAAAATGATGTTGAGCTTTTAAATAACTTACAATGTGGAATAATTGGCAACAGTCAACAAATAAATACTTTCAGGACCAAACTACTGGATACAGAGGTGGAAAGATGAATTGAGACACATTCATTAGGTCTATGAAACATTAAGTAGATACAGCATGGTGATGGTGATGGTGGAAGAACCACCTTGACTTCTAATTAAGAGAGAATTACCAAGGATGGGAATTCAGGGGTCCACAAAGAGGGAAGAATTCACTGGAGTTGAGTCCTGGAATGTGACAAGTTCAGGAAGGTGCTGTTACCTAAGGATCCACTGAAGACAAGCTGTGTAATAAAAAAGCCATGTACCACCATCCAGATACTATTGCTGACATATACACATAAGGAACTGTTTGACACTGAAACTAGGACTCAGAACTGTTGGACATTGAAATTGGGACTCAAACATTTTTTGTTCTTATAGATTTATTTCTAGTCTGCAGAGGCAAAATGTTTTTAAAGAAAAGAATCAGTGGAAAAGAACAGATACAGAAGCACAGAAGCATTGAACAGACTGTCTTACTATAGCGGGAAGGCAGGGGAGGTTGGGGGTAGGAGGGCTGTAGGAGATCAACCGAAGGACTTGTGTGCATGTATATGGGCATAACCAGTGGATACAGGACACATGAGGGCATGTACTGGGAGGTATGGAAGACCAGGGGGAGGTCAATGGGGGGGAAAAAAAAAGGAGACATATGTACTACTATTTGTAATACTTTAAACAATAAAAAAAAACAAGGAAAAGAAAAAAAACAAGAAGCCATGTAGTGTCCTCAGACCAGATGGAAGATTAAGGCAGAGAGGAACAGGCCTCACTGAGGGAGCTATACTGGAATTAATATGGTCAATAATTTTGGTGAGAAAAGTTCATAGGTCAAAGCTTAGGTTGCACCATAAAAGAACTTCTGTGAAAAGCAGGAGATAAGAGATAGAACGGTGAGTTTTATTCAGATTTTAGCTTAGCCATTAAAATAACATTGTGGGTGAATATTGACAAGGAAAGACACAATATACAATGATCCAATCTTTATAAGACACAAATATATTTGAAATAAAGGAGTATGAGGGAAAGAATGCTGATAAGAATACCCATAATATGCAGACATATGTTCCCATTTTAATTTTTAAAAACCTGCAATGAAAAAAAGAGAGGGGGGGGGCTGCAACCATTTGACCAACCACAGATGCTTTATTTGTTGGCCATTGAAATTCTTTCACTTGTGCTTTTCTTGTATTGGTTTATAGAAATTGGCTCTTTTCAATAAGTTATTTTAGAGTTAAAGCAATTAAATTTCTCATTTATGGCTATCTTTTTAAAACAAGTTTGCATGCCCCTCTCTCTCCTCCACTGCTTCCTTCAATGCCTTGGTTATATTTGGGGAACTGGAATGGTGCAAGTTCTGGAACACACACACGATTCCAAACCCTGTCACTATGGCTCATGCTGCCAATTTGCTATTTTATTGACCCCTGAAATTCTCTAGCTTCATGAAGTTAGAGAATTTCTGTCTGGTGGCCACTGGCCTCTTCTACATTACCCTATCTGGTGCCCAAATGTGTGGTGAGGACATTTCTGGAGTTGGTAGCTAGAGATGAAAGGTGTGCAGTTGGTGATTATATTCCCCATATGGAGATTTTCAATGAGTTATCTTAACATCTTTTTTTTCTTCTTCTGGAAAATATTGAGTGCAATTGACCAGATAGCCAGCAATTGACATGTTCAAGAAACACTGGTATTCTAGAAGGCTTTAGCTGACAGGCAAAGCTTTGGCTTTGCACATGCTAAGAGAGCTCTGTCCAAAGGCAATTTACCAGGGTCTCTTGTTGTTCCTTCATGATATAAGCAACCAATATTGATTAGGTAACGATAGTATTTCTTGATATTATTATACTAGAGGCCCATTGCACAAAGAGATTCATGCAATAGGCCTTCCTTCCCTTGGCTTCCAGCACTGGTTTTCCTCTGGAACCTGGGAACCAGGCCTTTGCTCCAACCAGAGTCTGCTGCAGGCTCTGGCCAGAATCTGCTGCCTTCATCTTCGTTGCAGACTCAGGCCAGAGTCTGCCATCTTCACTGCAGATTGCCATCTTCATCTTAGCTGCAAACTTCAGAGTCTGCAGTCTTTATCTTTGCTATGTTCAGAGTACTGGTCCTGTATATCCCTTTGCCATCCACCCTCCCTCTCATAACAGGCACCCTGCCTCGCCTGGCCACTCTGTGCCTGGAGCAGCTGGGCAGCCATCATCTTTCTCCTTCTACTTTGTATATTCCCTCCTGATTGGCTGGTGGGCATAGCAGAGTGATGGTTAATTTGCATGTTTCTCTTTTATTAGTGTAGATATTTACCTAACTTCAATCTATTTGGAATCCTACAAAATAGATATTTTATGCTTATTTATTAATAAGAAAATTAAGCTTCAGGATCTAAGTTCTAAAATGCAGCAGGCACAAGATTGATTCCATCTTTTTGTCTTCAATCTGTTTAAGGGAAGGCACAAAATTTATGACATGTACTAGCCTTGCTTATTCAATATTTTAAAGAGGTACAAGCTCTTGAAGCATAGTAAATCTTCAATAGTACTTTTGTGAGTGAATAAGTTAAAATTTGGGAATTTCTACTATGATTTTATAACAAAGACTGCTCTTGGCCATATTAGGTGGGCTGAGATATTCCTCTGAACTGAGTGTGAAAACTCTTTCCCTCTGGGAATGAGCTCTATAGCAATGAGGCACAAAGAATGGGTGAGCTATCATCTACTTCCTTTCTTTAGTATATCTTGACTTTTTATGCTAAATGTTGAGTTTATTTTACTAAGCAGATACATTTGAGCACCAATAATATTCTTACCCATGGTCATGAACAATAACTTGGTAAAGGCAAAAAAGGGGGAGGCAGCAGAAGGAGAAGAAAGTGGGCAAAGGGGAGGGGAAAAGAGGATTCCTGCGATAATATCAAGATTAAACATTTTTTGAGTAAAAAAAATATGTCATGATTGAGAAATTTGGAGGCTCACTCCCTCTCACTCCCATCCTTCCTGAAGTTCAAATGTAATCATTAAGGCTGTACCAAAGGGAAGTTCAAGAATGGCCAGTGAGGTCATGTGTGGAAGTGGTGGGAGAAGAGTCACTTATGGGTCCAGTGTGAAATTATATATATACATACATACACACACACACACACACACACACACACACACACACACACACTAGTGGCCTGGTGCATGAAACTTGTATATGGTGGGGGGTGTTCTGTCAGCCCAGCCTACATCCTCTACAATCGGGGACCCCTTGGGGGATGTCTGACTGTCGGTTTAGCCCGATTCCACAGGGATAAGACTTAAATCATGCCTCTTGAAATCTGGGACCACAGGCTTCTAACTGTTCACCTGCCTGCCTGCCTGATTGCCCCTAACTGCCCTCCCCTGCTAGACTGATCTTGCCCCCAACTGTCCTCCCCTGCCAGCCTGATTCACCTCAAAGGCCCTCCCTTGCTGGCCTGATCTCGCCTCCAGCTGCTCTCTCTGCCTTGCCCTCCACCACCATGGCTTTATCCAAAAGGAAGTCGGACATCCGACTGTCCAGAAGATGGCTGGTCAACCTGATCTAATTAACATATTAATCTTTTATTAATATAGATAGATTATATAGAATAGGATTGATTAAATGAGGGGAGAAGCCTTTTTCAGCAAGTGGAGATGCTCTTGGCAGACAAAAATACATAATCCCTATATTGGACTGATAGTCAGCCATATGCACTATACTGCAAAACTGATAATTAAAAAATTGAACCACTTTTTTATACCTTACACCAAACAGCTGTTGCCCTTAAAACCCCTTCTCAGCCCCCACTTTAGGTTCTGCCTTTGCAGTTCACCCAGATTTGGTTTTGATTGGTTGGTTTCTATGGCAGTCAGCATGAAAAACTCCATCTCCTAGGCAGCCATTGGCTCCTTAGACTTCAACCAGATTTGGTTTTGATTGGTCTGTTTCTATGCCTGTCAGCATCTTGAGGCCTATCAACGAGCCTGATCGGAGAGGCATGGCTGATCAGCAGCCACAAGGAGGCCTGAGAGAAAGAGAGAATCAGCAGCTGGCCAGGCCCGGAGGGAAAGAAAGAGGCAAGTGCTGATCAATAGCTGCCATGACCCTGCTTCTATCTCCAGTGCCCCATTCAGACCTGATCCACAACCTCCTCAGCAGTCAGTGCTGGGTCAGGGCACCTGCAGCAGAGCCATCAGTGCTGGGCTGTCTCAAAACTAGCTTCTAGTAGGTTGAGCCTTTGGTCATTTTGGATATTACAGACCTTGGGGTTTTATTTATTTATTTATTTATTTATTTATTTATTTATTTATTTATTTTAATTTAATAAATCTTTATTATACAGATTATTATAATTGTTCCTCCCCCCACATAGTCTGCAATGAATATTGGGACTCAAACAATTTTTGTTCTTATAGGTTTATTTCTAGTCTGCAGAGGCAAGATGTTTTTAAAGAAAAGAACGGGGGTGGGAAACAGATACAGAAACAAAGAAGCATTGAATATACTGTTATACTACAGCAGGAAGGCAGGGGAGGTAGGGGAAGGGGGGACAATTTCAATGTCCAACAGTTCCTCATGTGTACACATCAGCAATTCTATCTGGATGGTGGACAAATGGTGGCAATGCAGGTCCAACCCTCTCTCTGTACATGGTTTCTTTATTACCCAGCTTGTCTTCAGTAGATCCTTAGGTAAAACAGCACCTCCACCCCAGAGAGCTTCCTGGACCTGCCACCTTCCAGGACTTACCTCCAGTGAATTCTTCTCTCTTTGTGGACCCTCTGCCCTTTTCCCTCCCCACATTGTCCTCATCCACAGGTGTACAATTTTTGTCCAGTCTCTTCCTGAACCCCCCTCACCCCTTTCCCCTGAGAGTTGCCAGTGCACTCCCTTTTTATGCCCCTGATTCTATTATATTCACCAGTTTATTCTGTTCATCAGATTTTTAATTCACTTGATTTTTAGATTCACTCATTGATAGATATGTATTTGTTATTCATAATTTTTATCTTTATCTTTTTCTACTTTCTCCTCTCCTTAAGAGTACCTTTCAGCATTTCATATAATACTGGTTTGTCGATGATGAACTCCTTTAGCTTTTTCTTATCTGTGAAGCTCTTCATCTGACCTTCAATTCTGATTGATAGCTTTGCTGGGTAGAATCATCTTGGTTATAGGTTCTTGCTATTCATCATTTTGAATATTTCTTGCCACTCCCATCTGGCCTGCATAGTTTCTGTTGAGATATCAGCTGACAGTCCTATGGGTACTCCCTTCTAGGTAACTAACTGTTTTTCTCTTGCTTCTTTTAATATTCTCTCTTTGTCTTTTGCTCTTGGCATTTTAATTCTGATGTGTCTTGGTGTGGTCCTCTTTGGATTCCTTTTATTTGGGGTTCTCTGTGCTTCCTTCTTTCACCAGGTGGGGCAAATTTTCAGTCATTATTTCTAGAAATAGGTTTTTAGTATCTTGCACTCTCTCTTCTTCTGGTACCTCCATAATTCTGATGATGGTATGCTTGAAGTTGTTCCCGAGGCTCCTTACACTATCTTCACATTTTTGGATTCTTTTTTCTTTTTTCTTTTCCAGTTGAGCATTTTGTGCTTCTTTGTATTTCAAGTCTTTGACTTGATTTTTGTGTTCCTCTACTCTGCTGTTAGGTCTCTGTGTAATATTTTTTTATTTCAGTCAGTGTATGTTTAATTTCTAGTTGGTCCTTTTTCTTTTCTTTTTAAATATATATTATTGATTTTTTTACAGAGAGGAAGGGAGAGGAATAAAGAGTTAAAAACATCAATGAGAGAGAAACATCAATCAGCTGCTTTCTGCACACCCGCTACTGGGAATGTGCTCACATCCAAGGTACATGCCCCTGACCAGAATCAAACCCAGGACCTTTCAGTCCACAGACCAATCCTCTATCCACTGAGCCAAACCAGTTATGGCTAGTTGGTCCTTTTTTTATCTCCTCTTGGGTTTCACTAAATTTATTCATCTCTTCTAGGAAATTCTTGAAAAAAAAACTTATAACTGTGATTTTGAACTCTATATCCAGTCGTTTGTTTTCCTCCATTTCTTTCATTTGTGATTTGTTCCTTTGTCTCAGCATTTTTGCTACTTCCCTCAGTTGGTAGAGTAGCTTTGTGTTCTAGGTGTCCTATATGGTCCAGTAGCTCTGCCTCCCCAGTTACCTGAGGTTGACTCTCTTGGTGCACCCCTTTGTGGAATGTGTGTACAGCCTTATTGTAGTTAAGTCTTGATTGTTGTTGGTATCACTGTGGGTGGGGGGTTGGCCTCCAAGCCAATTGGTTGTGAGGATCAGCTGTGTCTATGCCAGGAGAACTTCTGTGCTGGAGTCAGCCTTATGATACAAGACATGCAAAATTGCAAATGCCTCTGTGTTCAGCTTGGATGGGGTGGAATATCAGGGCTGAGCAGAGAGCCGTGGCTTCCTGTCAGCCCTGCCCTACAGAGCCGCTGGGTCTCAGTGTCACTGCATAATTGCTGTAGCCCTCTCTGTGTGCACTCATGCTAGTGTGCCTCCAGACCTCTGCCTTTCTGGCTTCCCTGAGTTTCCTTGCACTCTGGGGACCCATATGAATCTGGATCCCCAGGGTCTCACCCCAAACTGGGTTTCAGTGCAGTTGGAATTGGATTTCAGTGCAGTTGGGAGGTTCTGTCTTCCTCCCACTAGAGAAAGCCAGCGGCACAATCAGCAGTCAGTACTCTCTGTGTGCACTTACACATGCCCCTCCAGACCTCTGCCTTTCATGGCTCCCCTAAGTTTCTGTGCACTCCTCCCTTTTCACAACATTCCAGATTCCCCACATATGAATTTTACCCAGAACTAGGGTTCGGTGCAGTCGGAACTGGGGTTCAGTGCAGTCAGGAGTTTCCGTCTCCCTCCCACTAGAGGAAGCCAGCCAGGCACTCCGCCGCCCATCCTCTCTACATGCATGTCTCTGTACCTCAGCTTTTTACAGCTCCTCTGAGTCTCTGTGAGCCTCTCTATTTCCTTCTAGTTGTAGAATTTCCATTTAGCCAGCTTTCCTGTGGTTCTGGTTGATGTCCGTTCTGTCTTTTAGCTGTAGTTTTTAAATAGTTGTGCAAGGCAGCAGTTTAGGTTTTCACCTATGTCACCATCTTGGTTTATCTCAACACTGAAGTTTTATATATTAGGATGTGTGTGTGTGTGTGTGTGTGTGTGTGTGTGTGTGTGTGTTGGTTTCAGAATTCTAGGTTCTGATAACAGAGCTATGTCTAAAAAGTTTAGAATTTTGAAGTCTTAATGAAGTATCATGACCTAGAAAGACTGTATAAGATTTCATCTTCTTCTTATACAGGGAGCGGGCTGGTCCCATGGAGGTGGGACATCTGGGCAGAGTTGCAGGACCACATTCATGTAGCAGTCAGTGGACTTTCTTATGCACCAGTATTTTCTCTTTTCTTCTCTTCCTTCTTTCTCTCTGTTTCGTATTTTGCTCTTTGCAGAAAAGTAAACTGAGCCTGGTGTGGAATCTTCTCCTGGCCAACTCTGTCTTATCTCTTTGGCATCCCCAATGTAGTCCGGAATCCCCCAGTAGCAGGGTACATTCCTATTCCGATAAACACTGAGAAGGCTCTGTTTTTATTGTCTGGTGAGGTGGCAATGATAGTATATATGAAGTTTTAAATGTTTAGATGGCTTTGTTCCCCTCCTTATTGGTGAGCTCTTACCAGGTATGTAGTGTCACCACTTATGAAAGTTTTATATCATGGCTACCAGAGCTTTTGTTTAACAAGGAAATATTATAGCATTCTCAGCTATCACTGTTTTCTTCAGGCAGTAGATTATTTCTATATGTAGAAGAAATTGTGGGCTACATGGCTGCACTATATGGACACAATATGGATTTCATTGGTTGAGGCCCCATGAGATTTCTAACTAAGGAAAGTATGCACTTGATCCAGGATGAACTCAGGTTGCCATTAATTTGCTGATTTACAGGGTAAGTAAATACAAAAAGATAGGATAGAAACCATTGCAATGAGCTTGGAAAATGTTCTTTATCCTTTCCAGAATATTTCTGATATTTATTATCACTAACATCTAAACATTTTGATACAGATAATACATTTTAACAAACAGCTTAAATTAAGTGCATTGTTTAAAAAGTTCTCATGAATATTGAGAACTCATTGCCGTAATGAAGAGAGCGCAAACTGGGTATTATAAAGTTGTCAACATTTCATTCTTTTAAAAACACAAATCTAGCAGGGACTTACCCTTCCTCACTCCCACTCACTCTAAAGCAAAAAACCTAAGACAAACTTCTGCTCTCAGATTTTGAAAGATGATATTCTATATAGATTATTCCTTATCTTTGCATCTGGATTTTGTTTAACACTTTGTATTAGTTTGAATGTCTCTGCGTGATCAGCAGAACACAATCTCAAATCTATTTCAGTTTAGGGATAAAAGTATGCAATGAAACTTGAGTTTTTGAAAATCAAGCTAGAATTTTAAGAAGTTAGCACTTGGTTAAAAAACAGCCTTCAAATGTGATCATCAAAAGTGCCTCATGAGTTATTATAGTAACCAATACAAAAGGGAATATTGACCGATCAGAGAGAATATCAGGACATAGGAACTGCATCCTTTATAAACCATGGAAAGTCTGTGGGACTCTTTCCTCCTCCCCATCTGAGAATCTGTGTGTGAGAATTTTTCCTTTTCCCCACTTGAGAGTCTATATTTGTTCTTCAATAAATTTCCACATTTGCTATACCACCTTCTGTTTGTGGATTCATTCTTCGAGTCTGATGGAAAAGAATCCAGGTTTCAGCTAAAAAATTCCATATTACCACCTTATTAAATATTTTATCATAAATGCATGTCACATTGTATCTTGTCAAATGTTTTGTCTGCTTCTATTGGCATGATCATATGATTTTTATTCTTTATTTTGTTAATATAGTATATCATATTGATAGATTTACACATGTTGAATCATCCTTGTGCTCCTGAAATTAACCCCACTTGATCATAATTTATTTTTAAATTTATTATTGTATTTGATTAGCTAATATTTTGTTTATGACTTTTGCATTGAGATTCATCAGAGATATTCATTTGTAACTGTGTGTGTGTGTGTGTGTGTGTGTGTGTGTGTGTGTCCTTGCTAGATTTTGGTATCAGGCTAATGTTGGCCTTATAAAATGAGTTAGGAAATATTGCTGCCTCTTCATTATTTTGGAAGATTTTGAGAAGGATAGGTTTTAAATTTTCTTTTAAGTGTTTGGTAGCATTCACTAGTGAAACAATATCTTTGATAAGGGCCTAATATCCAAAATGTATAAAGAACTTATACAACTCAATAATAGAAAACCAAACAATCCAATTTAAAAATGTGCAGAAGACCTTAATAAACAATTCTCCCAATAGTTATACAAATGGCCAACAGATATACAAAGAGAGTCTCAACTTCACTATCTATAAGAAAAATGCTAATCAAAACCACAACAAAATACCATCTCTTACCTGTTACATTGGCTATTATCAACAAGACAGGAAATAACAAATGTTGGAGAGGATGTGAATAAAAAGGAACCCTCATTCGCTTCTGGTAGGAATATTAACTGGTGCAGCCACTATGGAAAACAGTATGGAAATTCCATAAAAAAATTAAGAACAGAGATACCAAATGATCCAGAAATTCCTCTTCTGGATATTTACCCCCCAATTTTTTAAAAATTTATTCATTTATTTGTATAGATATATGTACTCCTATGTTCATTGCAGCATTTTTGTTGGTGGCCAAGATATAGAAACAACTGTGCACACAGAACACTAACTGCTGATTGTGCCAATGGCTTTCTCTAGTGGGAGGAAAACAGAACCTCACAACAGCACTGAAATCCAGGTCCAACTGCACTGAACCCCAGTTTGGGGAGAGACCCTGGGGATCCAGACACATACGGGTCCTTAGAGTGCACAGAAACTCAGGGGAAAAGCGGTCTGGAGGCAAGTGCACATGTACAGACACAGCTGATCCTCACAACCAATTGGCTTCCCCCCAGTGATACCACCAACAATTAAGAATTAACTACAACAAGACTATACACACAGTTCACAAAGGGGTGCACCAAGAGTGTCCACCTCAGATAACTAGAGAGGCAGAGCTACTAGGCCACATAGGACATCTAGCACACAAAGTTACTCTACCAACTGAGTGAAGCAGTGAAAATGCTGAGACAAAGAAACAAATCACAAACAAAAGAAATGGAGGAAAACAAATGACTGGATATAGAGATCAAAACCACAATTATAATGTTTTTTAAGAATTTCTTAGAAAAAATAAATAAATTTACTGAGATCCAAGAGGAGATGAAAAAGGAAATTAAATATGGACGGACTAACATAAAAAATATTATATAGAGACCTAACAGCAGACTAGAGGATTTCAAGTATCAAGTCAAAGACTTGAAATACAAAGAAGCAAAAAACATTCCACTGGAAAAGCAAAAAGAAAAAAGAATTAAAAAAATGTGAAGATAGTGTAAGTAGCCTCTGGGACAACTTCAAGCCTACCAACATCAGAATTATGGGGGTGCCAGAAGAAGAGAGAGAACAAGATACTGAAATCCTATTTGCAAAAATAATGACTGAAAACTTCCCCTACCTGGTGAAAGAAATAGACTTACAAGTCCAGGAAGCACACAGAATCCCAAACAAAGGGAATCCAAAGAGGACCACACCAAGACACATCATAATTAAAATACCAAGAGCAAAAGACAAAGAGAGAATATTAAAAACAGCAAGAGAAAAACAGTTAATTACCTACAAGGGAGCACACATAATGACTGTCAGCTGATTTCTCAACAGAAACTATGCAGGCCAGACGGGAGTGGCAAGAAATATTCAATGTGATGAATAGCAAGAACCTACAACCAAGAATACTCTATCCAGCAAAGCTATCATTCAGAATTGAAGGGCAAATAAAGAGCTTCACAGATAAGAAAAAGCTGAAGGAGTTCATCAACTCCAAACCAGTATTATATGAAATGCTGAAAGGTACTCTTTAAGAAGAGGAAGAAGAAAAAGGTAAAAGATAAAAAATTATGAACAACAAATACATATCTATCAACAAGTGATTCTAAAAATCCAGTGAAATAAAAATCTGATTAACAGAATAAACTGGTGAATATAATAGAATCAGGAGCATAGAAAGGGAGTGGACTGACAATTCTCATGGGGAAAGAGATGAGGTGGGGTGCAGGGAGAGACTAGACAAAAATCATACACCTATGGATGATGACAATGTGGGGGGGAAATAAGGGCAGAGGGAGGAATGGGAGTCAGGTGGAGAGGAGCTAGGGAGCAAAAAAAGAGGAACAATTGTAATAATCTGAACAATAAAGATTTATTAAAATAAAAAAAAACTCATAATGCACTGGCTTGTGTGTTCAGTGGTTAGAGCATTGGCCCATAGACAAAAGGGTTACAGTTTCAATTCTCTATCAAGGGCACATACCTGGGTTTAAGGTTAGATCCCTGGCAGGGTCAGGGTATGAGCAGGAGGCAACCAGTTGATGTATCTCTCTCACATAGATGTTCCTCTATCTCCCTTCCACTTTCTCTTAAAAAAAAAAAATCAAACTGGCTGATGGTTTTTTTATACCAGGACATATTTAATTTTGATAAGGTACCATAAGTTTGCTCTTGAAGAAATATTATTATTATTATTATTATTGCCATTTTGTTAAAAACAATAATTTTTAAAAGGACATAATAGAGATTCTTAGTTGATTATCTGTCTCCATATCATGTTAGGAAATAGAATGTGTCCCTTTTAGTCATATGGATAAAAAGGGGTCACATGCTAACCCAACAAACTCAGAGAAGGGCTGCATGGCAGTCTTGTAAACTCAAAGACCTAAAAAAAAACAAAACAGAAAGGATGGTCTGAAATTAAAATCTTAACTATGGTGGGTAGTTACAGCCTAGACAAGTATCTTCCCTGACAAGGTCTATCTTTACCTTTTTGCATCTATAATAACATATTATTGAAATTTTAGGGTAACTAGTAACTTTCCTTTTATTCTGAATCCCTCAGGGTACAACCAAATGCCCTAGGTGACAAGACAGATACACTAATTCCTTCATTGTTATTATCATGTTAATTATTGACTGTTAACTACACTGTACCCCCCTAGTAAAATAAATTTTTGTCTATCATTTTACTTTTTATCCAATCCCAGAGATGTTTTTCCCCCTCTTCCCTTTGCTTCTTTCCACCTCTCTAATTTATCACCAATAGATTTCATGAAATCCACTTAGGTCTCCACCTTTTATAATAATTTATAAAAATAAATCCAGAGACATAGAAGCATCCAACAGACCATGAGCCTCAGAGGGGAGGCTAGAAAGGGGGTGGCAGTAAGAAATCAAAAAAAGGACTTGTATACATGCATATAAGCATAACCAAAGGGCATAGTTAGTAGTGGGACAGGGACATTTGGGGTGGAGGAAACAGCTGTTATTGTTTTTAACAAAATGGCCATAATAATAATAATATATCTTCAAGAGCAAACTCATGGTACCCTTATCAAAATTAAATATGTCCTGGTCAATGGGGAAAAAGGGAGACATATGTAATACTTTCAACAATATACAATTAAAAAATAAACAAAAAATAAGTGAAAACTGCTATTCTCCAAAGCATTATTGCAATACATTGAGATTCTGCTTCCAAGCAATTGTTGACAGTTTTGCTCAAATAAATTCACAAAAATTCTTTATAGGTGTAAATGTTTTTTATATTAACAGTCATTTATTCAGTAAATAGTTGTGACATGCCTACAGCATGTTGAAGGCTGTGCTCTGTTTGGGAAACTCAACTATGATAGGACATAGTTCCTACTGCCAAGAGAAACACTAAGGGAAAGCAGGCTCTGGTCCTTCGTCCATCCACTTACTGAGAATAGTCTGTGCTGCTCACTTCACTATGCTGGGGACAGAGCATGAGCCAGAACTAGGGTCTGCTCTGAGAAGGCTTAGAGCAGAGAGAACATTGTCAATGTAAGAAACATGCCTCTGATTCATCTTCATAGAAAACAAACAGCATGTGGCCAGGTGGTTACTGAATTTCCCCAGAGCAAAGAGGATGTAAGTGGGAGGGGGAGGGGGATGGGGAAAGGATATGAGAGCAGTGCATGTGGCCCATAAAAAATTTTCCAGGAAGATTCCCCTAAACAAAGGGAGGTGGCGACAGCTAGAAAGGTCTCAGCCAATATTTTAATGGCCCAATGGGAAGTAGCAAGACTTAGGCGACATAGGAGTAAACAGTGATCTCATAGGCCTCAGCCAATGAGAAACTGGATGAGGACCTAAATAAATAGGCTATACTCCCTGCCCCATATGTGTTCCTGTACAATGGTTGCCTGCTCTCGAAACTGTTATTAAAATCTCATTTTTTCACCATGCTTCTGTTTCTCAGTTCAGCATTTGAGATTCAGACAGGTGAGTCATTTCTCACAGTCAAACCCATGTGTAAGCATGCTAAGCCCTAGACATTTCAAGGATGTGCCCCCACCTGCTCTTTGTAGGAAATGTTGCCCTGCTTGGAGACTCAGAAGAAGGTTTATCAAGGGGAATTGTTAAAGCTGATGTCTGCAGTGAGTTATAGTCTGAAGGAGAGAGTTTCAGGCATAGCCAATCTGGCAGTGAGGTGATGTGGAGAAAGTGTTGATCCAGAAGAATTTCAGTGAGGTGACAGGGACAAAAGAGCTGGTGACAGTGGGCCAATGGGAACCCCTGAAGAAGCAGAGTGCAGCCTGAATGCTCCTCAGGCACATGATCTGCAGGTTTGCCTCAACATTAGCTGTGATGTGATACCACCTCGACTAACAAAACAGGACTCAAAAGTCTCAACTACAGCCATTACCTCCAAGGACTTGGGGACTTGGTGTCTCCTTTTTTCACGAGTTTGGCATCGTGTACCAAAGTTAAGTCAGTACTGAGGAAATATCAGTCTCCAATTGCCAGCCCAAGGTGATCTGAATTTCTCTATGGTTTGTTTAGCAAATTAGGAATTTTAAGATTGCTTAAGCTTTTATAGATGGAGTTGGAAAGAGTCCTAAAAAGATGCGTAACTTATTTCAGGAGGTGGCAAGAGGGATAAATAAAGTGGATATGATGTCTAAAAGTGAGTCAGGGATGGGAAAACACACCACTCAAAACAGTTGGGTCATTTTGGAAGTCTTTCCCATAGTTGAGCAACAGCTCACATAGGAACTGAGTTTAGTAGTTATTTGCATTTGGCCAGTTGTTTGAAATGAAGCTTTAGTTTTATTTACAGAGAAAGATAACAATTTTGAAATTCGTGTGACTTAAGGTTTTTCAGATGAACACAGAACACCCCGATCTCAGCATCATCTGCAGCTATCATTTTATTTTACTCCCATCCCAGCCCAAAGAAAAATAAATAAAGGACATTCCCTGGATCTTTTGGATTACATGCTAGGTATAATTAATATGTCTGTTGAATTTCCTGTGTGGGTTGTACTCTATCAGAGTCCAGGAAAAAAAAATGTTTCTTTCTACATTTAGCATCATCAGTCATTCAATTCAACTCTTTTGCATATCATCAGCCTTTGGTCCACAGGTTTTGTTTAAAATTTTGCTGAGTGTATTTTGGATGACATTGTCTACAGGTGCCTCTATTATTTTTCTAAACTGCACATCCTAATTAGATTTGCAGTGTTTAAATGTTTCTGATATGTAATGCTATGTCCTCCAAATGGAGCTCTCCAAAGATGATACTGACATTCACCTTCTCTTGTAAATTTTGTGTTTTCATTTGAGATTTCTTTTATTCAAATCAGAGTACCCTTCACCCTCAGCTGGGGATTAATGTACCTTCATTATATTTTCCCTTGTTTTCTGTTTGTCTGGTTAGAAGTCATTGATTCTCTAGATGTTTTAATGTGGTTGTCACACTGGAAAGAGTGTGTCAACAAAACATTAAATAGGGCAAAGATACAGTATACCTGGACAGGTAAAACAGGTAACCTAGATGGTAAATGGAAAGAGCACACACTTAGGATCAGACCCACCAGATTACAAATCCTGACTGTACTATTTATTATCTGTTTGCACTTAAGTGAGTCCTTAAATTGTTTCAGTCTCAGTTTATTCAACTATAAAATGGATAGAATACCTGCTATAAAGGTTGTTCTGAGGACTAGTGATAATGTACATAAATGACTTACCTGGTCCCTGACTATTTAGCACTAAGAATTTAATAAATATATTGTTATCTCTATAGTGATGATAAGCTATATCATGCATACCTCTATGCCTTGCTCATCAGAGCTGTTACCTTAAGAGAGGGGATTAATGTACGTATGGTAGCAAAGTATTGCCATGAGACTTAGAGGCTGAAAACTTCAAATTAAATAAAAACTGAAGTTGAGAAGCTGATGAAATAAAAGCAAACAATCTGTGATCAAAAGGTGAAACTCATAGGAGGATACATTTCAGTTGATTCATAGAGGGTTCTTCCAATGAATAAAACCATTTTAGGATCAAGGGAGCTGCCTCATGAAATGCTCTGCTTCTGGTTTGAATGTGTCCAAAAAGAAGGCAAATGGCCACTGGTCAGTGCTGTTGCCAAGGAGATTTTCCTTTGAGTAGGAATATGGATGGATATTCTTAAAATTGTTTATTTAACTCTGAGATTCTATAATTCTATGGCAGGCATCAACACCTGGTGATAGGCTTGGGAGGATAAGAAGAAGTTTGAGTTCAATGTCAGAAAGAGTTTCTCAAAAGGACATTTTTCTCTTCATAACACTAAGTTCTGGTGAGTATGAAAGAAATCAGTAGTTGAGGTTCACTTATTTTGTAGTTTATATTCACACATTCTGTAGATTTTATAAATTCCACGAAGGTCATCAAATTTAACCTTTCATCCAATTGTATAATCTTCTAACACCACTGTGAAAAGGCCAGGAAATTCTGGCCTTTACGTAGCAAGACTATCCCTGATGTTTTTGTACAACTTTAACTTTCTTAAAATTCTTCAATATATTGAGTGGAAGAAACTGCAAGATGTGTCTTACTTCTGAGGGATAAATCAGGTTTGTGGGCCAAGGATCCAACACCTTGACAAACTCACCAACTCTTAGGAATTGGCTGGTGTACCCTAGGGGGGGCCCAACTACAAGCTATGTTACTCCATTTACAACCTTTAGGCAGTCACAATACACTGTTAACTCCTTTTGAATTTTTTGAAAAGCACTGTTTGTGTAAAGGTATTTTACAGAAGGACTACATTATTACATTGTGCATGGAGTGCTTTTCTTTTCAATCTATATGAAGAATTATAAATGTAACTGGACTAATTGCAATCTTATTTCTTCTGCACCCATTACACTATTTACTTAAATTCTGATTCTGTCACTTTACCAGAGATTAACAAACTGTAACCTGTGGACTAAATCTGGTCAGCTATAATTTTTTGTAGATACTTTTTTTTTAAATAGAGCCACACACATTAGTTTATGCATTGTTGAATGTGCTTTTGTTATACAATGGCAGAGCTGAGTATGCAGGACAGAAACCTTGTGGTCCCAAAAGCTTAAAATACTTACTCTTACATAACAAGTTTTATAGATACTGACCTAGCTTATTAGCTCTTTTCTCCAATTGTGTGTTATCTGAAATTTAAAAGAACACTTACAAGCTTCTGATTTTGTTGTTTATAAAATTATTAGGTGTAGCAGAGCCAAACAATATCCAACATACGATGCATCATTGTTCTTCCTATTGTGACAAAGACTGCCAGTACTCACTATTATTCATGTTATCCATAGTTTTCTTGACTTCTTTTGCCTATTGGTAGACCTCATTTTCCAGCATCATTTTCAATTGGATGTGGTCCTGAGACTAGGTTTTGGACTATGGTATGAAAACAGCAGTGATGAAGTCATTTCCAGGCAGATGCCAAAATGCCTCTCCTGCTCAATTCCCTCTCTCTTCTTATCCTCTGGCTTCAATGAAAAGAACCTGGAGACCTAGAGAAAGCACAGCCACAAGATGGATGAAGCCTTGAGTATTGAACAAAATTCTTTCATGCTGGACTATGGTATAAGGGAGAAATAAGCCTCTACTATACCTAGATACTGTAATTTGAGGGTTGTTTGATATAGCACATAAAATACACTGAATAATCTTCACCAACAAATTTTTATTCCTCTCATACGTAAGTATATAACATGGAAAATTGCCAGAAGTATTTTTCAAATTAGATAAATATGTTAACAATATTCCCTTAATCTAAGATGAATATTCACAAATCTAGATACCATTTATAAAATAACTTTTCCTTGGTCAACTATTATATCCTCTTATTAAACCCTTATTCTTCTAAGTTTTCATCAATTAAATGTTAACTCATCAAGTCCTTAATATCTTTGCAATGATCAAAAGGATTTATAACATACTTGATTCTCTTTTTAAAAATTTTGGATATCCATGAGTTCTCTGAAATCTTTTTGTGTCCATTTGTGATTCTCATCTGCTTCATACTTCAGTCACATCTCTTAATCTTTTGGGAAATGGTTCAACTAGTCTGGAGAGTTGACTAAATCTGTTCAGTGGTCTCAAAGTATTTCTTCACATGTACTCTTTTCTCCACTTCTCTTTTAATTGTTTTAAATATAGCAGACCTTGTTTACCCTCAGGGCCAACATGAAACCAGGTATTTATTCCTTTTGGCCTTTTGTTAAGGACCTCGGTAGAGAGAAATGCAAATTCCTCTCGCTCTCTCTCCCTTCCTGTCTTTCTTTTGACGTTTATAATTGTTTTTATTACATGACCTTATAAATATTTGACTGGTAAATAAATAAATAAGATTATTTTCTGAATGATTTTTATTCCCCTAGGAAAATTACAAGAAAAAAAAACCAATAAAAATGTGCAAAATGATTTAGACATTATTTTTTCAAAAGTTGAACATTTTTCAAGAGTTAGATTTACTAAACAGCAGGGTATGAATTCAAACATAGCAGGAATAACAATTCCCTGACTTAAAGAAAAATGTTTTGAGATGTTATATGAGCCTTATCAGTACTCCAGGAAAATCTCACTGAGAAAGCCTAATTAGATGCAGTGTCTTTAGAGCATTCTCACTGTTGGGCAGTCAATTGAGCTCTGCCATGAGGAAGCTCCTGTGTGCCAAAACATTCTATTCATAGGGAAGAGAAAGTTCTTTTGTTCTCCACTGGCACATAAATCAGAGTGGGTAAAATGTTAGCTTTGATATTCAAAAGTATGGAGCTTATGGAAAAAAGTAACTTAATTTGCGTTCAGATGTTTCAAAAGATTGAAGCATTTAATATGCAGTGTAGGGAGGGAAGAAAAAAAAAGCAGCATGAAGGGATACAACACATCAAATTTTAAATCATTTCATTTTTTAAAAGTATGCACACTGATCAATGGCAAATTGAGACAAACTTGATATCGACAAAGGAACACAGGACACAGAGTCCAGCTCAACTGCACCTCCCAGGTTGAGATTGTTTTCTATATTTTTCTTTTTTATGGCATAAATACATACATACATACATACATAAATAAATAAATAAATGGTTTTTATTTTCCTAGAACTGTTAAAAAATATGAGGTTGAGATCCCACTTCCTCCTTCTATCAAGTCTCACATTTCATTGATATATTAGATAAATGTTCATTTAATTGTTCATGTAATCAAGCCTGGATTCATGTCAATCAAACTATAATTTAAATATCCATTAACTTTTAAAGAATCAATTTTATAAATGTTCTTCATATCTAAAAATTTCAAAGTTGTAATGTAATTAGAAATCACTTTGGCAAGTTGTATTCTCCTCTTTCCCTCCAAATACTCAAATGATCACCTTCCATCTGCCGATACATTTGGTCATCACAATGCACCTTGAGGGTTCTTACCCATCAGAGTAGATCTCTCAATGAGATCAAGACCATAACTTCAGTTTTCACATATGATAGTTTATCTTTTCCACCATCACCAGGGAACTGTCTTGTTTTTAAATGAATGACTCTGCAAAGGTCAGCTCATGAGGAAGAGGGACATGTGGGTTGAGTCATGCCTTTAGCAGATATGCATTGAGTACAGTCATGTACTTTGTGCTTTGGCTTCCTTTGCTCCTTTGGCTTAGAGACTAGAGGTAGAGACAGATAGCCCTCAAGTAAATATTAGTGTGATGAATGTTATAAAGAGAAAGTATTATATCCAAGAATTTTTTTGAAAAATGGGTTGATAATATCTATCATTTTCATATGTAAAAACCTACATATTATTATTATATTTATGATTCATCAAACATGGTTTGATTTTTCTCTTATAGCACTGATAATTTTACTGCAAAAAGCTCTCACTTTGATCCACTAGCTGGGAATCAGATGTTTCTCTTTAGTCAGAAAAGCACTGCAAGTGTTTATTCAAATAGAGGAAGGGAAGAATTTCTTCATCTTCTTCTCCTACCAAATTCTTCAAATAATTGGAAAGTTTTCTACCTGGTTATTGGGTTTCTCTGACTTTGGGTTCATTGTATGGTTCTCTTATTTCTATGCCATTGCCCTAGCATTTTGAATTTTATAGACAGGCTTTATTTTATGTTTAAAATCGGTCACTAAACAGCTCTGTAGTTTGGATATGATTGTAGGAGAGCTCTTGAAAACTCCCTCTAATGCTGTCTTAATTTTCTAGTAGTTCATAGGGAACTTCTTAGAACCCTGAAGTTTCCTGTGTATTTTCACATTAGTCTTAAGGATGTAAGACAAAGAAAGAGTGTTGTTCGGAGTCCATAAAATTTTATAATGGAGACAATTAGAATATCCTGATTTTTTTTGGGAGAAGATTATACAAGAAGGAAGATTGAAAACAGCTACAGGAGATATAAAGAATCACCAAAGAGAAATTTGATTTATGTCACTGTCTTGTGTTCTATGACTACAGCTACTGGCGAAATTGTTTATAGTTCTGGATAAATCATATAGATATGCAAGTAGAGATTTCTTCCACTGCTAAATGAAAAGTGTATGGTTTTTTAAAATCTTTATTGTTCACATTATTACAATTGTTCCTTTTTTTCCCCTTAATAGCTCCCCTCCACCTGGCTTACACCCCACCCTCAGCCCTTACTCCTTCCCCACACTGTCCTCATCCATAGGTATACCATTTTTGTCCAGTCTCTTCCTTCACTCCCCACTTCTCTTTCTCCTCGAGAATTGTCAGTCCACTCCCTTTCTATGTCCCTGATTCTATAATATCCACCAGTTTATTCTGTTCATCAGATTTTTTATTCACTTGATTTTTAGATACACTATGTATTTGTTGTTCATAATTTTTATCTTTACTTTTTTTTTCTTCTCCCTCTTCTTAAAGAATACCTTTCAGCATTTCATATCATCCTGTTGTGGCAGTGATGAACTGCTTTAGCTTTTTCTTATCTGTGAAGCTCTTCATCTGACCTTCAATTCTGAATGATAGCTTTGCTGGTTACAATAATCTTGGTTGTAGGTTATTGCTATTAATCAGGTTGAATATTTCTTGCCACTCCCATCTGGCCTGCATAATTTCTGTTGAGATATCAGCTGACAGTCATTATGTGTGCTCCCTTGTAGGTAACTAACTGTTTTTCTCTTGCTGTTTTTAATATTCTCTCTTTGTCTTTTGCTCTTGGCATTTTAATTCTGAAGTGTCTTGGTGTGGTCCTCTTTGGATTCCTTTTGTTTGGGGTTCTGTGTGCTTCCTGGACTTGTATTTATTTCACCAGGTGGGGCAAGTTTTCAGTCATTATTTCTTCAAATAGGTTTTCAGTATCTTGCTCTCTCTCTTCTTCTGGCACCCCATAATTTGGATGTTAGTACACTTGAAGTTGTCCCAGAGGATCCTTACACTATCTTCATATTTTTTATTCTTTTTTATTTTCTGGTTGGGTGGTTTTTGCTTCTTTTTATTTCAAATCTTTGACTTGATTCTTGCTATCCTCTAGTCTGCTGTTAATCTCTATATTATTTTTATTTCAGTCAGTATATGCTTAATTTCTAGTTGGTCCTTTTTCATATCCTCAAGGGTCCTGCTAAATTTATTGGCTTTTTCTAGAAAATTATTGAAAAACCTTATAACTGTGGTTTTGAACTCTATATCCACTTATTTGCTTCCTCCATTTCTTTTATTCGTGACCTGTTTCTTTGTCTCCACATTTTGGCTGCTTCCCTGTGTTGATAGAGTGCCTTTGTGTGCTAGGTGACGTATAGAGCCCAGTGGCTCAGCCTCCCCAGTTCCCTGATGTGGACACTCTTGGTGCATCCCTTTGTGGGCTGTGTGCAGTCTTGTTGTAGATAAGCCTTGATTATTGTTGGGATCACTGGGAGGAACTGACCTCCAGGCCAATTGGCTGTGTCTACAATGGGAGAACTTCTGTGCTGGAGACACTTTTATGAGGCAAGACTTGCTTCAGTGGGGCTTTTGTGCTGACTGAGTCTGCCTCCCGAGTGTCTCCCTTATGGATCTGAGGAGTTGTAATCTGGATGGTCCTACTCTGACTCCTGAGTACAATGGCTCTTGGATATCTAAGGAGGTGCTAATTTAGCCTCTGCTTAGGCCATCCAGCAGGAGCTACAGAGAGATATGCAGATTCTTCTTCTTTGTTTGGGTTTTGGAGGTGCCCAGATGAGGCCCAGCTAGTGAAGCAATGCAAGCTGCTGTGGGGCCTTGGGCCTTCTTTAGATGTTCTGGATCTCTCTGACTCAGCTGCAATTTGTTACCTGTTATACAGAGAATAAGACATATCTTCTCATCAAGCCTTTAGAGTCAAGTTTTGCTGGAGCAGTTATTTTCTATGAAACTATTTACATTGACCTCACATCAGAGAGGAGTATATATTAGGCACCTTTGCTGTGGTAATAAATGGTCTCCAAGTTCTCATGATTTTCAATAGTGTTTCTTTTTTCCTGACATTATATGTTGGTGAGTGTGGTTGGCAGTAGCTGCCACAGCTCTCCTTGGTATACATGAAGAATCTTCTCATTCTTGGGCCTAGGCTGAAGGAACAGTATTGATTTTGGACAAGCCATCCTCCTAGAAGAAGAAAGATGCAAGAAAGCTGGAGGAACCTGCAATACTTTTGTATACAATTTCATCTGCTTCCACTTTATTAATACAATAAAGGCACATAGCCAAGCCACACTGTAGCCTGCAGAGTTGAATTTTTACAATAGGTAGGCCACAGAAGAACAGACAGGAGATGTGTCATCTTATAGTGGGAATAATAATACAATTTGTCATCGCATGTCAGTTCTCATGTAGTGTCTTCCTTAATTTTGTAGACATCCAGCTTTAGAGTCAAGTGCAAACAGCCTGTTAAAGTTCTTGGATGTTTATTCATAACTATGTCTAGTCTGCACAATCAATATTTTCTAATCAATATTTTCTAGGGTTTCATTTGTCATTTGTTTTTCAACTCTGAGTTGGAGTTCAACTAAAAGCTAGGTTGGACTGAAATAAATAAATATTTTATTCTACATATAGGTGTTGTTCTCTTGAGTTTAAATTTTACTTCACTCTAAGTATGTGATAATAAAATGTTCAGTTATCCTCAAAGTGGACTCCATACAAACAGTTAAGAAATTAAGTATCAATATTATGCACAAGTGCCAGTAATTTACATGGACCATTTCCCCAAAAGGCTATTCTATTGTTGCTAAGCCTCCTTTAGTAATCAACTCCCTAAGCAGTTAGGTCATTAGAGAGCACTTAGCCTTTTACCTACAGGCTCCTGGGTGTTAATCCTGGATTCTTGGTCAGAATCCAAATAGAGTAATGACTTTCTGACTCCTTAAATTACTCCTGCAGATTTGGTCAAACAGGATGTTCTATTAAGTGGTCTGCTTATTACAAAGATGTATCATCTTCTTTTGTAAATTAGATGAAGATAATTTAAAGATGAACAAAAGGATAGATACAGAGACAGTAAAGCTTCGAACAGACTGTGTAATTACTGCAGGAAGATTAAAGTTAGGTGAGGTAGATAAGAGATCAATCAAAGGACTTGTATCTAAGCGTATAATCATAACCAATGAACATAGACACTGGGGGGTTGGGGTATGCCTGGGAGGGAGGGGGGCAATGGGGAGATATGTATAAAAAATTAATAAAAAATATAATAAAAAAATAAATAAAATAAAATAAAAGCACATGGACTCTGTCATCAATCCTTCTTGAGTCTAGGCCTAGAGACATGAAATATAACCAAAAGCAGGTGTTAATTTTCCTCCCTGTGATTTGCTTGGATGGTGTGTTTCTGGGTGAGCTCACTACACAGAGGAAATCCAGTGAGAGGACCTGACTTGAGTCCTGCTTCTGAATGAGTAGGGAGGTTCTGATGAACCTCCATGAAGTCTTCTCTCTGGCTGGTCAGACAGATTTCACATAATCTCTCTTGGAAAGATAGGTTATACTGAAGATTCTGGAGAATCAATTCTGTATGTTCACTGAAAACTATTAATAAATATTTCTTATTATTTTTAATGTTTAAGGACATATTTTATTATTTATCTCACTCATATATCCTATTTTTAAAAATGCACACATATTTTAACAGTACAATTAACTTGAATCTTACTTTTATTATTAATATAATAGGAAGTGACTTGTATAAAACTTTATTATTATTTATTTATTTTTGTTAATTTTCACTCAAGGATATTTTTTCATAGATTTTAGGGAGAATGGAAGAGAAAGGGAAAGACAGGAAGACCAGTGTGAGAGAAACACATTGATTAGCTGCCTCTTGCATTTGCCCTAACCAGGGCCTTGTTCAGGGAGGACCCTGCAACTAAGGTACATGCCCTTGACCAGAATAGAAGCTGGGGCCCTTTGATCCACAGGTTGACACTCTATCCTCTGAGCTAAACTGGCTAGGACGAAAACTCTATTTTTAAATTAATCTTATTGTTGAGAATATTACAGATGTCTTCCATTTTTTCCCTTTCCTCCTTTGGCCCCACTCCACCCATCTCCTACTTCATCGTAGGCCTTCACCTGTCTATAGGCTATGATTAATTTATACTAATAAATCCCTTCACCTTTTTCACCCATCCTACCTCACTCCCTCCCATTTGGAAACCATCAAACTGTTCTCTATTCTGCTTGTTCATTTATTTTGATTTTTAGTTTCAGTTGTTGATAGATATGTATTAATTGCCATTTTATTGTTCTTATTTTTTTCTTCTTTTTAAACAAGACCCTTCAGGTAATACTGATTTGGTAGTGATGAACTCCTAGTTTGTTCTTGTCTCTGAAGCTCTTTATCTGATCTTCAATTCTAAATGATAGCTTTGCTGTGTAAAGTAATCTTGATTATAGTCTTTGCTTTGCATCATTTTGAATATTCTTTGTCACTCCCTTCTGGCCTGCAAAGTTTATGTTGAGAAATCAGCTGACAGTCATTTAGGTGTTCCCTTCTAAGTAACTAACTCCTTTTCTCTTGATGCTTTTAAGATTCTTCATTTGTCTCTAACTTTTGGTATTTTACTTATGATGTATCTTGGGTTCCTCTTGATTGGGAATCTCTGTGCTTCCTGGACTTCATGTCTATTTCTTTCACAAGGTAAGGAAAGTATTCTGTCATTATTTTTTTCTAATAGGTTTTCAATTTTTTGGTTCCCTGTCTTCTTCTGGCACCACCATAATGTGAATGTTTGTCCTTGAGGCTTCCTGCACTATCTTCATAGTTATGGATTCTTTTGTTGTTGTTGTTCAGATTTGGTGTTTTTGTTTCTTTGATTCTTGATGTTCTCTACTCTATTGTTCATTTTCTGTTAATTATTCTTTATTTCAGTTAGTGTATCCTTCATTTCTGACTGGTCCTTTTGTATGTTGTTAATGTTGTCACTAAGTTCTTTGAAGTTCTCAGTAAGTTCATTGAACATCATTCTAACCATTGTTTTAAATTTTGTATCTTGTAGTTTTCTTGCTTCCATTTCATTTAATTCTTTTTCTGGAGATCTTTCCTATTCTTTTATTTGTGACATGTTTCTTTATCTCCGAGTTTTGGCTGTTCCCCTGTGTTTGTTTCTGTGTATTAGGTAGATATGCTATGTCTCCCAGACTTGGTAGAGTGACCTTGTATAATAGGTGTGCTGTAGAGACCAGTGGCTCAACCATGAGCAGTCACCTGACAGGGCATTCCAGGTGCACCACTGTGTGACCTGTGTGGAACATCCTATTGTATTTCAGTCTTGATTGATGTTGAAATCACTGGGAGTGATTGACCCTCCCATCCCCCAGGCCAATCAGTTTCAAGGATTGGCTGTGAGTACGGTGAAAGAACTGAAGTGAAGGAGCCAATCCTATAGAGCAGGACTTGGTTCAGTGGGGCTTTGGTGCTCACTGAGCCCACCCCTTCAGTGTGTCACTCATTGATGTGATAAAGTTGTAATCCGACATGGTTAAAGTTTACCATCAGATGCACTGGCTCGGGAGCCTTTTGGTAGATGAAAAGTCAACCACTGCCTGTGCCATGCCCAGCACCACCCACCATGACCTATAAAGCAATCAACAGATGGCTTCTAACTGTAATGGGATTGGAGGTGCCCAGGAGAGGCCAAGCAATAAGCCAAAGTGGGCTACCACTAGTGCCAGGCCTGGGGCCCCCTATTAAAAGGTATAGGACATGCTGGGGCCAGCTGTTGCTTGTTTGAGAAGTTTTAGGAAAGTCCAAAGTATAAGACAAGAGTGGACAATTATATGAAAAAGCCACTGGAAATGGCTTGGATGAGTCTATAAGTAGAGAGGGGTAGAGTCTCAGTGAATCACCAGGACTGGGCAAAAAGTGTGAGCCAGGTTGATGAAAATTCAGATGTGATGCCCTGTCTCTAGCTCTGTGGTAGGGAAGGCTCAGCAAATGAACAATGCCTCTACCAGCACTTCTGTCTGGGAGAAAGCTGCCTATCCAGCTCTCACCCTGATTTCAGGCAAGTTAGTTCTTTCCTGAATGTCTCTTTCAAGCTACTGCCCTAGCAATTGAGCTCAGAGTGAGAGATTCTGAGTAAGTCCATGCATAGCCCCTTTAAGAGGAACTTTCTAGGACTCCTGCAGCCTCTGTGTCCCTCAGCCACAGGTTTTTATAGACAGAAGTTCTGGGGACTTCTATTACTGGTACTTGAACCCTGGGCTGGGAGGCCTGGTAAAAAGCTGGGATGCCTTACTCCTCAGGGAAACCTTAATAGCCAAGATATCCCTCCCAATTTTAAATAGCCACTTGTGGGTGTGGGACAGCTGGTGCTGCAATTCTACTGCATGTCTTCCCCTCCTACCAATCTCAATGTGCTTCTTCTTTAGTTCCCTAGTTGTAGAACTTCTATTCAACTATATTTTAGGTGGTTCTAATGATGGTTGTTCTGTATTTTGTTGTAATTTTGATGTGATTGTGGGAGGTAGTACTACATTTACCTTTGCCATAATCTTGACTAGACTGTATAAAACTTTAAATAAATAATCACTGAATGGGATATTTAATACCTATGTATGTATTTAATTTCCTAAGAATCACACTAGTTTCCAACATTTAACCAGTAAAATAAACTATAATTAGTTTTTGCCCAATTGATTTCAGATTATAAAGATTTTTGCCTCCTGAATGTAATGTCTCAGGTAATAACCAACTTACTTTCTTAGTTTTCTAATTTTTTCAAAGTCATATATTACCAATAATATTTTTTTTATCATCTTGAGCTCACCAACAGACTGTAACCTCTTTGAGGACCCAGAGAATCTTTTCTTATAGCTATTCTCAGTGCTGAGCATAGGGTTAACACCATAAATGCTCAGGAAACCTTATCAGTGAAAGAAGGAGGGAGGAAGGGGAGGAGGCAGGACTCCTTCATCAAATACATCTAGCCTCAAGCCTTTGTCTGTTATCTCTAAATAGATTATTGAAACAGCTGCAAAAGCTTCCACACTTATCTCCTCACCATTGATCTATAATTTCACCAATTTTACATGGTATTGTAGTGATCCTTCTGAAACACAACAGGCTTTGCTGGTACTCCAAACCAACTATCTATTGCCCACCCCCCAAAACAAACAAACAAACAAACAAACAAACAAACAACAAACAGTTCAGCTCCTGACTGGGCCATGCTTATTTCTTGAGTACCTCACACTGCTCACTTGTCACTCCCTCACAAATCTTTACCTCAGATACACTGAATGTCACTGTCCTCATCCTTGCCTTTCTGAGCTTGCCCTGCCCTTTAAACTTCTTAATAGGGAAGACAGTTTCTCCTCTTTGTGAAGAGTTCTTTTACTTCTCTCTCACCTCAGCACAGGTTAGTCATTTCTACCAGTGTGTTGTCCCATTGTATTAGTCATACTTTGATTTACTCTTACTGTCTTTCCCATGACTGTCTCTTTTACTAAAGCAGACTCCTCAAGGTTAGTGAATAAACATTTTCATCTGTTTAGTTATGGGTCTGCTATCTTCTTTGTAGTTATTTTTACTGAGAAATACATAAAAGTTGGAAAGTAAGCCAGTCTTTAGTTGATCAAAGTACATACATTTGGGGAAACTATCATTGATTTAGGCAGAACCTCTAGGTCTTATGCTTTAACTCACTAAGAACTCAGTTCCTGTGTATTTAACTTTCTTCTATGTACCACTCCACAGTGGATCATAGAGGCTCATTAGAGAACAGTGTAGGAGGTTTTACTAATTAACTTCCTTGAGGTGATATGGCAAAAATGGCTCTTGATTCCCAATATATAATTTCACCTGTGACTATTGTATTAGAAATTCTAGCTAGACACATGGCTTCCCAGCTAAAAACTACAATTTATAATCTGTCTTACATCTTGATATGGCCACTGGTTCTAGAACCTTGCCATTATGACATAAGCAGAAGTGATGTGGGCAGATTCCAAACAAAAGGGCACAGCTCCTCTTTTTTATTTCTCTCTTGCCATGGGCTTGGATGGTGGAAAGTGGAGCAAACATCTCTGACCAGATTAAAGAAGCCTGTATGCTGAGAATATTCAGAGTAATGAGAGAGAAATAATCTGGGTTCCTATATTACCTACTATAATGATTCAATAAAGAAATGGAAGATGAAGACTTGAACTAAGGTAAAAGTGATGATGCTAAGGACCTAGATTACTTACCTTTTTGTTTTTCTTTTTACTGATAGCTTTGGTGATGTCATTTTGGGTGTCTTTGTTATAGCAGCCTAGCAGGTTATTAAACCTAATCACTAGGGATTTTCAACAAATATATGTTGCTGTATGAAAATTTTCCAAGTTATTTTTCTTATTTTAGTGGTATATAAAAAAAACCTTTATATAGTCATAATTTCAACCTTTTTTTTTTTTTACCTTCCCTCCAGGAGGTTGATAACATTATTCTGGTCTTTTCCTTATCATTTCTATCATTTCTCTCTCTCTCTCTCTCTCTCTCTCTCTCTCTGTCTCTCTCTCTCTCTCTCTCCCCCTCCCTCCCTCCCTCTCCCCTTTGCTATTATGCAACTCATACCAGGTTGTAATACTTAACAAAACTTTGCAAAATTTCTAGGCTAACAAAAAAGTAATTTATACAATGAATAAATGTATCACTTGTTACTAGATGGGGTTTTTCTCAGACTCTCAGATATCAACCCATCAGCCTACCTCCTGCAGAGAGGTCAATGCACCCCTTCCATATTCATACTGTGGGGCTCAATAGAGTGTTTGAAATTGTCTTTCAGACTAAAGGTACTCTTGAAAATTCCACTTCTAATCTCAGTATCTTCTCTATCCAGGAGTATTGGCACTGAGATTATAGACACTCACTGCAATGGGAACATAACTCTATATTCCGTAGCCAGGTCAGGGACAGACCAAGATCATCTCCTCACTGCAATAGGATTTAATTTTTCCAATTTCACAGATGAGTAAATGAGAATCAGAAGGTTTAAACAAGTTCTCCTAAATCACATGGCTTTTTAGTTTCAGAATGAGGATTTGAAACCATTGTTTGCATGAGGGATTTCCAAATGACAACCCAGTGACCTGCACCAATCTTGCTGTCCAGAACTGTTAGGGAGCTTGCTAAAGTAGGGGTAAGTTCCTGATCCTGTTTGGGAGGTATACTTTAAGTAGTTTTGGGTGAGTCTTAAGGTTTTAAATTTTATTTTTTTAAATATTTCTTTATTGATTTCAGAGAGGAAGGGAGGAGAGAGAGATAGAAACATCAATGATGAGAGAGAATCATTGATTGGCTGCCTCCTGCATGCTCTCCACTGGGGATCGAGCCCTCAACCCAGGCATGTGACCTTGGCTGGAATCGAACCTGGGACCCTTCAGTCCGCAGGCTGATGCTCTATCCACTGAGCCAAGCCAGATAGGGCTTAAATTTTATTTTTAATAGACTACTCAGGTGATTTCAACACACAGTAATATTTGGTGCCACTGTTTTATGCCATAAAGGGCATATTGGTCTCAGACTCTTTTTCAGTCCCTTTGACCACTTATCTTCTACCCACATACAAAATGAATGTTTCAAAACAAGAGAAATAAGTCTTAAAATAAAATAAAACTAGAGCCGAGACCAGTTTGGCTCAGTGGATAGAGCATCAGCCTGCGGACTGAAAGGTCCCAGGTTCGATTCTGGTCGGGGGCATATACCTTGCTTGCGGGCACAACTCCAGTGGGGGGCATGCAGGAGGCGGCTGATCGATGTCTCTTTCTCATCGATGTTTCTGGCTTTCTATCCCTCTCCCTTCCTCTCTGTAAAAAATCAATAAATGTATTTAAAAAATAAATAAATAAAAATAAAATAAAACTAGATAGTTGTTGAGGCAATGCTTGGAAGATTAGCTATACAAATATATTGCACTTTAGCTATAATCTCCACCAAAGTTTAAAGGGTGTCTTCCATTACTGCTTCCATTATTACTTATTGAGTGATGCTTTGTGACCAGGCCTTATAAGGAATATCACAAAAGAATAATCATATTTTCAGACTGCCTGAGATATCTGTGAGAAATACCAAATTACATGTGTTAAACAATTGAAGAGTAATAAAAAATGAATAGATAATTCATCTTCAGTTATAACAACAGATACCAGGTGGAATAAGAATAGTGAGAATTGAAAAATTACAGGCAAAGGGTGAGGCAGAGAAAATTTCATAGTAAATATGATCCTTAAAGTAAGTCTGGAAGAAGGTATTAGACCTGTGAAGTCAGAGGTACAATAGAAAATCCAGGTACTGGGAGTAGCAGAAGCAAAAGTACCTATTGTCATAATGCACCTTGAGGGGTTAAGATGCTGTTATTTATAACAGGCACTAATTTTATGAGCCATTAAAAATATAAATTAGGATTAAACAGAAACTCTAAGACTTTCTCATGTGTATCAATCTAAAATTGCGTATGTAATGGTGGCCCAATTGAATGCTACCAGAGAGGAGGCTAGCACAAAGTTAGACCAATGAGGTGGTGAGAAGTGCTGCTAAAGGGTGACAAGAAGAGCTGAGTCACATTTTGAGACCCAGAGGAATGGGTATCAGCTGCTATAATACATATTGCGGGGGAGATGGGAAGGTGGAGTGCTGATTTCTCTGACATGGAGATTGGTGGCCATGGTTCAGGAGGCATCTCATGATGAATTGATGACCAGCAATAACTTTCTTAAACTTTGGGCCCAATGACATGTACTTCGCCACTCCCTCGGTTGGTTTTGGAATTAAAATGTTAATTTTATTCTCCTTTGAAAACAAACTTTACATCATTTATCTGCCTCTCAAAAATGTTTTTCAAGATTCCTGCTTCTAAGCCAGTGCCTATGACTCAAATGGTGTGCATTTCAAAATTCTTTCAACATAACCTCACATAAAAACATAAAAAAACATCTCACATTGGACCAACTCTGTTTAAACCAACTGTCTAATATCACTAATATGTAGCTAGATTGATTCATGATATACAACTTCAAATATCTGGATAATCATCTTTGTTTGCAAATTCCTTATTAATGTAAAAATAAATGTTATAAGTTGAACTTTTATATTATGAACTAAAGCTTTTTTTTTTAAATTCATATCTAGAATATGAGATAGCATGATTGTAAGGGTTGCAAGGCACTTTCCCAGTTGGACAAAATTTGAGATTTTGTGTGTGTGTATCCCTTTTATTTAAGCAAGACGATAAACACTTAATAAGAACATGGAACTAATGGTAAGTTGCCAGAAAAGAATAACATTTACCAATGGATTCCACTTCCAATAATGTGTTGGAAAGAAACTGTTGTCTCTCGATCTTTTTGCCTTTTGATGATGGCTTTAAAAACTATGAAAACAAAGAAAGCAAAGTGTGTGGTCTTTGGCAATTTCATAATATTCTGTGCAGGAGAGAGAAAGGGTGGCTTGCTGGGAAAAAAATCATTAAGTTTTTCTTTATGATGACAGAACACAGTTGCAATTCAAAATTGCCAAAGCTTCTGCAGTACTCCCTTATGTCAAATTGATAGATAATCACTTCTTCCAGGTGATGTTTGCAATAAAGACCTTGAAAGTCACACCCCTAGAGATGTCCTCGGGGCAGAGCCATTATCCAAGGAACTATGTGGAATTAGTAAGAGCACGGTTAGAAAAAAATACTGGATTTTTATTTAAGGAAATGTGCTTCTGATTTCCCAAAGTGTGTTCACAAACCTATGTCTTTGACTAAAGAGTCATATGGACTATCCCTTTGTTTTACAATAATAATAATAATAATTGTTATTTAATTTGTCAGGCTCACTGTAACAGTTATCTTTCAACAGACAATCTATTGTTCCAAACGTGTGTGTTTTTTTATTTCTTTTTTTAAACCTCTTTCAGGATGTTTCCATTGATTGATTAGAGAGAGAGGAAGAAAGAGAGAGAGAAAGAAACATGTATCAGTTCCTTCCCGCACATACCCCAAACTTGGATTTAACCCACAATATGAATATGTGCCCTGACTAGGAATCAAACCCACAATCCTTTGGTGTATAGGATGACACTCTAACTGAGCCATTAGGCCAGGGCCAAAATAGTTTTTTGGGGAGGCAGGTTCAGACAAGTATTTATTTATTTTTCTTTATTGATTAAGGTATTACATATGTGTCCTTATTCCCCCATTGCCCCTCCCCACCTGCTCGTGCCCTCATCATCCTAGTGTCTATGTCCATTGGTTATGCTTATATGCATGCATACAAGTCCTTTGATAGTTCTTTCCCATTCCGTCCCCCCTCCCTTGCCTTTCTTCTGAGATTTGACTATCTGTTCTATGCTTCCCTGTCTCTGGATCTGTTTTTGTTCATCACTTTATGTTGTTTATTATATTCCACAAAAAAAGTGAGATAGTGTGATACTTATCTTTCTCTGATTGACTTATTTTGCTTAGCATAATGCTCTCCAGGTACATCTATACTTTTTCAAATGATAAAAGTTCCTCCTTTTTTCATCAGTATAGTATTTCATTATTATCTAAAGTTTTTTACATATGTTTACTTTTTCCCTAATTGATGCACCACCTCCCAACAATTTTCCACCCTGGGAAAGCCACTTATGCCCCAGTGTCAGTGTCCATTGGTTATGCTAATATACATGCATACAAGACCTTTGGTTGCTCTCTAACAGCCCTTTCTCCTGTCCTTTGTCTCTGGATCTATTTATTAATGTATTACATGTATACATATCTTCCCATTGCCCCCCACCCACCCACTTCCATGCATACCCTAAATCCCCAGTGCCTTGTGTTCATTGGTTATGCTTATATGCATGCATACAAGTCTTTTGGTTGATCTCTTATCTACCCCACTTCTGCCTAACCTTCTCACTGTAATTTGACAGTCTACTTGGTGCTTTACTGATTCTGTATCTATCTTTTTTTTCTTCAGTTTATAATGTTTTTTATTATCCATAAATGAGTGAGATCATGTGGTATTTTTCTTTCATTGACTGGCTTATTTCACTTAGCATAATGCTCTCCAGTTCCATCCAGGTTGCTGCAAATGGTAAGAATCCCTTCTTCTTTATGGAAGCATAGTATTCCACTGTGTAAATGTACCATTGTTTTCTGATCCAGTCATCTGCTGATGGGCACCTAGGCTGTTTCCAAATCTTAGCTATTGTAAATTGAACTGTTATGAACATAGAGGTGCATAAATCCTTTCTGATGGATGTTTCCAGTTTCTTAGGATTGATGTTTGAACACCAATCATAAGAAACTAGAGTGGGATTGCTGGATCAAATGGGAGTTCCATTTTTAGTTTTTTGAAGAAAATTCAAACTGTTCTCCACAGTGGCTGCACCAGTCTCCATTCTCACCAGCAGTGCACGAGAGTTCCTTTTTCTCCACATCGTTGCCAACACTTGTCATTTGTTGATTTGTTGATGATTGCCATTCTGACAGGTGTGAGATAGTATCACATTGTCATTTTGATGTGATACTCTCAGGTAATTAGTGACTTTGAGCATGTTTTCATGTGCCTCTTGACCTTCCTTCTCTTGTCTTTCAAAAAGATTCCATTTAGGTCCATTGCCCAGTTTTTTTATTAGATCATTTATCTTACTTTTATTAAGTTGTAGAAGTTGGCTGTAGATGTTGGAGATTAAAGCTTTATCAGTGATATCATTTGCAAATATGTTCTCTCATAAAGTGGGTTTTCTTGTTGCTTTGTTGATGGTTTCTTTTGCTGTAAAAAAAGCTTTTATTTTGATGTAGTCTCATTTGTTTATTTTCTCTTTAACTTCCATTGCCCTTGGAGCAGTATCAGTGAAAAAGTTCCTTCGGCATATGTCTGAGATTGTGCTGTCTGTGGATTCCTCTAGTATTTTTACGGTTTCCCATCTGATGTTTAAGTTCTATATCCATTTTGAGTTTATTTTTGTGTATGGTATAAGTTGATGGTCTAGTTTCACTTTTTTGCATGTAACTGTCCAATTTTCCCAACACCATTTATTGAAGAAACTGTTTGACTCCATTGTATGCTCATGCCTCCTTTGTCAAATATTCATTGAGTGTACTGTTTTCAGCCAATATCTGGATTCTCTATTCTATTCCATTGGTCTATGTGTCTATTCTTGTGCCAGTACCAGGCTATTTTGAGAACAGTTGCTTTGTAATATAGCTTGAAATCTGGTATTGAGATCCCACCTACTTTATTCTTCATTCTCAGGATTGCTGTGGCTATTTGGGGTCTTTTTGTTGTTGTTCCAGATGAATCTTTGGAGAGTTCTGTCTAGGTCTGTGAAATATGTCATTGGTATTTTGGGTAGTGCATTGAATCTATACATTACTTTGGGTAATAAGGACATTTTAATGATGTTGATTCTCCCAATCCATGAACATGGTATGCTCTTCCATCTGTTTACATGTTCCTCTATGTCTTTTTTCAGTGTCCTGTAGTTTTCTGCCTATAGGTCTTATACCTACTTAGTTAAGTTTATTCCTAGGTATCTTAATTTTTTAGTGCGATGGTAAATGGGATTGCTTTTTAGTCTCTCTTTCTGAAGTTCACTATTGGTGTATAGAAATGCCTCAGATTTTTTGGCATTAATTTTGTATCCTGCTATATTGCCTAATTCATTTATTAATTCTATTAGTTTTAGGATGGAGTCTTACGGGTTTATTATGAATGGTATCATGTCATCTGCAAATAAGGACATCTTTATTTATTCTTTTCGAATTTGGATGCCTTTTATTTCTTCTTCTTGTCTAATTGCAATGGCTAATACTTCCAGCACTATGTCAAACAGGAGTGGTGAGAGTAGGCATCCCTGTCTTGTTCCTGTTCTTAGGGAAAATGGTTTTAGTTTTTGCCCATTGAGTATGATATTACCTGTGGGTTTATCATATATGTCTTTTATGATATTGAGGTATGAACATCCTATTACCACCTTGTTGAGAGTTTTTATCAAGTAAGGGTGTTAAATTATGTCAAATGCTTTTTCTGCATCAATTGATATGACTATGTGATTTTTATCACTCAATTTGTTTATGTGATGTATCACATTTATTGATTTGCTGATATTTTACCATCCTTGCATCCCTGGGATAAATCCTACTTGGTCATGGTGTATGATCATTCTGACACACGGCTGGATTCGATTTGCTAGAATTTTGTTGAGGATTTGGCATCTGTGTTCATGAGAGATATTAGTCTGTAATTCTCTTTCATTGTGTTATCTTTATCTGGTTTTGGTATTAGGGTGATGCTGGCTTCTTAGAAGGTGTTTGGAAGTGTTTCTTCTTCTTGAATTTTTTAGAATAATCTGAGGAGGATAGTTTTTAGTTCTGCATAGAATGTTTGGTAACACTCTCCTTTGTAGCCATCTGGTCCCGGGCTTTTATTTGTTGGAAGCTTTTTCATGACTGCTTCAATTTCTTCCTATTGTTATCGGCCTATTGAGATGTTTAGATTCTTTCTCATTGAGTTTTGGAAGGTTACGTTTTTCTACAATTATGACCATTTCCTGCAGGTTGTCCAGTTTGTTAGAATAGAGTTGTTCATAGTATTTTTTAGCAATCCTTTGAATTTCGAAGGGTCTGTTACTATTTTTCCTCTTTCATTTCTGATTTTGTTTATTTGGGTCTTCTCTATTTGCTTTTTAGTGAGCCTGGCTAGAGGTTCATCAATCTTGTTTATTCTTTCAAAAACCCAGCTCTTGGTTTTGTTGATCTTTTGAATTGTTCCTTTGGTATCTATGTCATTTATCTCTTCTCGGATCTTTACTACCTCCTTCCTTCTGCTTACACTGGGCTTTTCTTGTTGCTCTCTTTCTAACATTTTAAGTTGTAGGGTTAGGTAATTTATTACCATTGTTTCTTGTTTTTTGCAGTAGGCTTATAGAGCTATGAACATCCCGCTCAAGACTGCTTTCATTGTGTCCCATAGATATTGGATTGTTGTGTTTTCATTGTTATTTGTGCCCATGATGTTTTTTATTTCTTCCTTGATCTTTCTGATTACCCAGTCATTGTTTAATAGCATGCTGTTTAGTCTCCATGTGTTTGATTTCCTTGTATTGTTTTTATTGTAGTTGATTTCCAGTTTTATGCCACTGTGATCTGAGAAGATGCTTGATATGATTTTATCTTCTTTAATTTGAAGAGACTTTGCCTATGACCCAACATATGGTTATCTTTGAAAATGACCAATGTGCCCCTGAGAAGAATGTATATTCTGTGGCTTTGGGGTGAAATGTTCTGAAGATGTCAATTAATTCCATCTGGTCTTGTTTGTCATTTAGGATTGATGTTTCTCTTCTGATATTTTGTTTAGAGGATTTGTCCAGTGGTGATAGTGGGATATTAACATCTCCTACTATGATTGTATTGCTGTCAACCTTTTCCTTGATATTCTCCAGGAGTTTTTTTATGTATTTAGGTGCTCCTGTATTAGGGGTGTATTGTTTACCAGAGTTATTTCTTCTTGTTGGATTGCTCCCATTAGTATTATGAAGTGGCCTTCCTTATCTTATGTTATATCCTTCACTTCGAGATCTAATTTGTCAGATATAAGTATTGCTACCCCAGCTTTCTTTTTCATTTCCATTTGCCTGAAAAACCATCTTCCATCCCTTCACCCTCAATGTGTGTGCATCTTTTTTTCTGAGGTGGGTTTCTTGTAGATAGCAGATATATGGGTTATGTTTCCTTATCCAATCTGTTACCCTATGTCTTTTGACTGGAGCACTTTATCCATTTACAGTTAAAGTTATTATTGATAGGTACTTATTTTTCACCATTTTTATTCTTTACCCCAGTGTTCCTTCTGCGCTTTCTATTTCTTTCTTTTTACAGCAGACCCTTTAACATTTCTTGCATTGCTGGTTTGGTGGTAATAAATTTCCTTAGTCCTTTTTTGTCTGTGAGGCTCCTGATTTCACCTTCAATTTTGATTGAAAGTCTTGCTGTGTACAGTATTCTTGGATTCAGACCCTTCCTTTGTATGACTTTCTATATTTCATTCCATTTCCTTCTGCCCTGATGAATTTCTGTTGAGAAATCAGTTGCTAGTCTGATGGGGGTTCTTTGGAGGTAAGTTTCTGTCTCTCTCTGGCCACTGTTAAGATTCTTACTTTGTCATTGGTGTTTGCCAATTTAATTATAATGTGCCTTGGTGTCAGTCTTTTGGGGGTCATTTTGCTTGGGACTCTGTGAGCTTCTTGGATTTGTGTCGTTTTCTTCTTCCCTGTATCAGAAAAGTTTTCTGTCATTATTTCTTCAAACAGGTTTTCTATTCCTTGCTCTGTTTCCATTCTTTCTGGAACCCCTATAATGCAGGTATTGTTTTGTTTCCTGTTATCCCAATGTTTCTTTAGGCTCTCCTCTTGCTTTTCAATTCTTTTTTTTATAAATGCTGCTATATTTGGGTATTTTTTTCTACTTTGTCTTCTATTTCCCTTATGCTGTCTTCTGCTTCTTCTAGTCTACTTTTGATGCTTTCTAATGAGCTCTTTACAGCAGTAATGTAATTTTTCATGTCTTCTTAATTCTTCTACATTTCCTCTTGGTTCTGACTCATGTTGTTGAATTTGTCTTCCATTATTTTCAGCCACCTTATGACCCTTTCTCTGAATTCTTTTTCTGACAGGTTGCTTGCCTCCATTTAGTTTACTTCCTTTTCTGGTGATGCCTGCTTTTATTTCATATGCAGGCTGTTTCTTTGTCTGCCCATGGTCTTTCTTCTCTGGTTGTCTGAATATGTAGTTCTCTCTGCTGTGTTGACTTAAAGGCACAAAATACAACACAATGAGGTACAACACACAAGGTACTGACCAGAAATGAATTCATGATGTTAATAATTACAAATAAGGTTACCACCAGTGAAAGACAAATTAGGGGAAAGTAAAGAAAGAAGAAGAGAGAAAAGAGAAAAAAAGAAAAGAAAGGAGTGCCAAAATGAAATTGGGAGAAAGGATAAAAAAGAGGGAAAAAAGAAAAATAGAAAAAAGAAGAAAATAAAATAAACTAAGAGTGAAAAAAAGATAATAAAAAAGAAAAGGGGAACTATATATATATGGAGAACACTCCAATAGAACAGCCACTAATCCCAACAAATGCCAGCAAGGAGTACCTGGAGATTAATACAAACTACAAATAGCAACTAATATCAAGGGAGGTGAGGGAAAACAGAGATAACAGACAAAAACAAAGTAAACAAAAAGCGAAAGAAATAAAATTAGCAAAAAAATCTTACAAAAAGTATAAAAAATTGATATAATTAACGTTCAAGCAAACAACAACAAAAGGACATAAAGAAAAACAATTTTTTGGATGATAAAGACAGAGAAGAAAGAGGTGTGTATGGACTTGGAGTAGAGGATTGGAAATGAGATATATAAGAGGGGTGAAATTTTAACAGGGAAAAAAGGAAGAATCAAGAAAATCTAAAATAGGAAAAGGGTAAGAGAAACAAGACAACAAAATGGGAAAAGTTAGGAAGAGAATATTGCCATAAAGGTAGAGTTGAGATAGAGTAAAATAATGCTAAAGGAAAGATGGAAATAGAATGTAGAACTCTAATCCCAAAGTAAAAGAAAGAGAAAATAAAATGACACTTCTTTTTTCCAATAAGGTAAAATAAGAGTAGGAATAATACTGGTTGAAAATAAAAAAGTCATAATTCAAAAGGTAAAATCAATTGAAGAAAAAAATATATTAGTTTTTTAATTAAAAGATAAAAAAAATAAAAAATAATAGAATAGAATGTGCAGTAGTGAAGGTCATTCACTTCCTCTATTTTTCTGTTTGACACGCCTGTTTCCCAGTTGGGATGGTATTGCAGTTCCCTGTGTTTCACTGTTACTCAGTGTTGTAAACCAGTCCTGGTTTTTAAGCAGGCGGTGTGTCTTAGAGGAATCTCTTTATTCTTTTGTGATTATGCAAGGGTCAATTTGTGAGTCAACCCCTGGGTGGCAGTGTTTCAGAATTGACCTCTAAGACTATAGGTCCTCTCTAGCCTGTGCTTAGATCCTTCTCTGTAGCACTCAATACCAGTTTGTGAGAGTGGATTGCTCCAGAGCTTATTCTCTGATGGTTATTCCACGCTCTGATCCCCAGTTTCCAGAAAAACAACTTTCCCCTGCAGTCTCTTAGGATGTCCCCAATTGGCTGATCTTATGTATTGGGCTTAGCAATCAGAAGCAAGGATCTGAAGAGGAAAGATTGAAAGTCTGCGCAGTCCCCCTTCCCTGCTCCTGTTCAAGCAGCTGGGACACTTTCATAACTCCCAGGCTGTCCTGCCTCAGATCAAAATGGGTTGCTTTCCACAGATCCCCTCTGTTAACAGCTTTGAGGGCCCCCTTCCACATTCAGGTATCACGCCCTGCCCAACATCCACAGATTTCTTTAGGTGCAGCTTTCCCCCAGTCCAGTTCCCTCGGTGTAGGCATCTCTGTTCTGCAGGACTAGAGACCTCATCTTATCCCAGGCAAAATCTGACCTTTCTGTGCGGTGTGTTGAGCTCCACTGAACCCGAGTGTTTGCACCAATTCGGGAGCAGTGTTCTGGGTCCCCCAGCTGTTTGGTAGGTGCTGCAGCTGTAGCTTTTCAGGCTTCCCTAAACATCCACACTCCCCTTCAAGATGGCACTGTCTCTGCATTCGTGCTGGAGGCTCCAGAAGAAAAAAACCCATGGCAGTGGGGTTGCCTGGTCAGGGGAGCCCCATCCAGCAGTTCCCCACCTTCTCTTGGAGTATAACTGTCCCTTAACTCACCAACAAACAGTCCTAGTGCAACCCTCAGCTGTTCTCTCTGTCTGCTCAGTGACACGTCTTGGGACACATCCGTCTATTCTGCCACCATTTTTTTTCTGTATCTATTTTGTTCATCAAATTATGTTGATCATTATATCCCACATATGAGTGAGATCATGTGATATTTATCTTTCTCTGAATAATAATAAAATATAGTCCGACTGGCTTATTTCCCTTGAGGATTTATCCAGTGATGTTAATGGGGTGTTAAAGTCTCCCACTATGACTTGTATTGCTTTCAGTATCTACCTTGATATCCTCCAGTTTTTTTGTTTGTTTGTTTGTTATTATATATTTGGGTGCTCCTGTATTTGGTGCATATATGTTTATCAGAGTTATATCTTCTTGTTGCATTACTCCCATTAGTATTATGAAGTGGCCTTCTTTACCTTTTGTTATGGCCTTCACTTTGAAGTCTAATGTGTCAGATATAAGTATTACTACCCCAGCTTTTTTTTTTCCATTTACCTGAAAAACCTTTTCCATCCTGTCACCACTAGTCCATGTGAATCTTTGTTCTGAGGTGGGTCTCCTATAGACAGCAGATATATGAGTCATGTTTTCTTATCCATTCAGCTACCCTATATCTTTTGATTGGAACATTTAATCCATTTACATTTAACATCATTATTGGAGAAGGACCAGCCGAACCCAGGCTGGAGGAAACACTTGACCATATGGAATCCCAGTGCTGAGCAGCCATGGCCAAATCCATACCCTGCTAATGTTGGGTTCCCTGAAGGTTCTAATCCTACCCATCCACCACCTGTAAATCCTACCTTTCCTCTGGGACCCTTTCCTACTTCCCTTGGCCCCTTTCCCACTGCCCCAGGAGCTCTCCAGGGGAATCTGGCTTTTCCCCCAGTCAGGTCCCCTTATCCTGTGCCAGAACCAGCTTACCCAGGATACCAACCACCAGGCCCCTATGTCCCTCCATATCCACAATCTTCCCATGATATGTCTCCTATTAATCTCTTGGCTCATGACATGGTAGCACCGGGAATGGTAATGGACAAGAAGATGAACAAGAAAATGAAGAAAACTCATAAAAAGGTGCAGGCATACCATAAGCATGGCAAGCACTCCTCCTCCTCTTCTAGCAGTGACTCTGACTGAGTACAGGGTCCAGATCCTACTTTCAAGTCTCTCCCGTTCTGCTTTCTCATCAAGCTTCAAAGATATATTGCACTGGGGAAAATTAGCCATTGTATCCCTCTACCCTTCACCCCAATCTGAGCCTCAGCTCTGCAGTTCATCCTTAAGTGCTTAGGGGAAATGGGAAAAGAATTGCCATGATTTAGCAAAGGCCATCTTTACAGTCTTTGGATAGAGCTTTTAGCTGATGAGTTTTAAGGAAAACTATTTTTTAAGACGGTGAAACCTTGAGCTAAATGCTGAAGATAATATCTAGAAAATGTGATTTTTAACTTTCTTTTGTAATATTTGTAGTTGGGGAGGTGTTGTGGAAACTTAATTGTGGGAGAAAAACTATTTTGTTTTTAATTGTGGCATGCTTGGCCAATTTAATGGCAAATACATTTCCCTGCAGACCTTTATTTCATTGCTCTAAATGTAAGGCTTCTGGGAAGTGGAGTCCACTTGTTGGTGAGTTCTGACTGCCATTTTGGAATTTAATCTCTATTCTTTAGTTTGTTATGCTATTTCAGATCCTCCCCACATTCTCCAAGTCTCATCCAAATAAAGCTGTTTGTCCTGGTCTCTGTACACCTGTGTCATTACCTTGGTTGGGCCTAATACATTCTACTATTTTTGTTGTCCTTCCACAGACTCTTTAAAGTGTACCAATTTGCCCTAGTCAGTTTGGTTCAGTGGATAGAGTGTCAGCCTATATAGACTGAAGGGTCTTCAGTTCGATTCCAATCAATGAGTCTCTCTCATTGATGTTTCTATCTCCACCTCTCCCTTCTTTTCTAAAATGAATAAAAATATATTAAAAAAATAAAGTCATTATTGATAGATAATTTGTATTTTTTATTACTGTGCTCCTTCATCCTTTTCTATTTATTCTTTTTACAGAAAATCTTGTAGCATTTCTTGCATTGCTGATTTGGTGGTGATAAACTCTCTTAGTCTTTTTTTTTGTCTGTGAAGCTCCTGATTCCACCCTCAATTTTGATTGATAGCTTATCTAGGTACAGTATACAGGATTCACACCTGAGCTTTGCATGACTTTGTATATTTCATTCCATTCCTATCTGGCCTGATGTGTTTCTGTTGAGAAATCAGTCAATAGTCTGACGGGAGATCTCTTGTAGGCAACTTTGTGTCTTTCTGTGGAAGCCTTTAAAATTCTGACTTTGTCATTGGTGTTTGCCAATTTAATTATAATGTGTCTTGGTGTTGGTCTTTTTGGGTTCATCTTATTTTGGGACTCAGTGAGCTTCTTGGATTTCTGTGAGGTTTTTTTTTTCTTCCCTATATCAGGGAAGTTTTCTGTCATTATTTCTTTAACAGGTTGTCTACTCCTTGCTCAGTTTCCTCTTCTTCTGGCATCCCTTTTATGCAGATTTTGTTTTGTTTAGTGTTGTCCCAAAGTTCCCTTTGGCTCTCCTCCTGTTTCTTAAGTCTTTCCCCCCTCTCCGCCCCCAGTCCCCTAATTGAAGGTAAGGCTTCAGATCACAGTTGCTCTCCCCTTCCAAATGGTGCAGTCTTTGCAGCAGAGTCGGCTGCCAGGGGATCCTGGTCTGCCAGCCCCCAACAGTCCCGTGGAATATAGCTATCCCTCACTCACAAATACAGATACTTCCCTCATGTCCACGCACTCTCCTTTCATGCTCCCATTCATGCACTGTCTTGCAGTCTGCTCTCCTGTAAGCTGCCATCTTGGATACCACTTCTACCACAATTTTTTAATACACTCATCTGCTGATGGGCACTTAAGCAGACTCCAAATCTTAGCTATGGTAAATTGTGCTTCTATGAACATAGGGGTGCATATATCCTTTCTGACTGGCATTTCTAATTTCTTGGGATATCTTCCTAAAAGTGGAATCACTGAGTCAAATGGGAATTCCATTTTACCAAGAGGTCAGGGTTTGATTCCGGTCAAGGGCACATGCCTGAGTTGTGGGCTCAATTCCCAGTAGGGGTGTGCAGGAGGCAGCTGATCAATGATTTCTTCTCATCATTGATGTTTCTCTCTCTCTTTCTCTCTGAAATCAATTTAAAATATTTAAAATTTTTTCTCAAGAATGATTTTTATCATGTCATATCATCCTGACCTGGAACTGGGGTCTTCACTGAGTTCTGTCCCTCAGGAATGTGCATGATATTAGGCTCTTCCTGTGCTTCAATTCTTTCCTTTGTAACAGGGAGTGAAAATGTAGCAGACAATGTGTAATGTGCAGGACTCGATGAGAGAGACATTTCTATTAGGTCAATTCTGAGTTCCTTTTTGAACATAGTGATGAGCCTTGGCATGCAAAGGTATAACAGACTATCCAGCTCCTTGACAGCTCACAGTCCAATAATGGGCAGATGTTAGATCCTATGTTATCACATGAAGGTAAAACTTAAGTAGAGTTATGCACAGGTGTTTGAGACAGTTGTGGTATTTGGTATATTTTGACCACTTAGGGGCATTTTCATGGTGAACTAACATGTCTTGTACTTTCCTTGTGAGCCTGCAGGAGCTGAACAATAATGTATGTCAATCAAGCCTATCTGTGTCTGTGCCCCACGTCCCTGGCTAAGTCTGTTTAGCCTCATCACAGACAAGGCCATTTTCTGTGGTAGAATTCACAACTATTTATTCCTTTGGTGTCTAAAAGTAGAAGACTTCCAAATTAAGCTTTCAATCCCAGTTCTCCTAAGATTCCTCAGGGTGGAAATAGTTCCTGAAAATGAATTTTGCTTAAGTGTTTACTTTTTGGTGCCTTTTACCTGAAGTTCTCATTCTTTGCACCTTCATGGTTTAATAATTAAGGCAAATTCTTCAGTAGCCCTAGAAATTGTGCAGGAAAAGCACCATTTGCACCTTAGCCTTTCTAGGACTTATCATTACTCACATGTCCAGATTTTGACTTTTCTTGTTCTGATGAACAAGAAGAAACTGTGGTAATCAGGATCTAATGAAGAAAATAACATCCACATAGTTTGTTTAAGCAAGGACAATGCTGCTAATTTATAGGTCAGTCCTCATAAGAGATCTCTTCAGTGCTACCCAAGGCAGTTTAAAACTGTTACAGAAATCCAAGTCTGGGTGCCTGATGCTTTGAAAAGCCAACACTCAAAATGTCAGAGTTTGAAGCAGGGAAAGGTTTATAGTCAAAAAGGTGCCAACCAAGAAAATGAGAGACCTAATTGGTGCCTCAAATCCATCTTGCTCTCTGGACCAAGACAAGTATTTATAAGGATTAGGGGAAATATGTATGTGGAAGTGCTGGCAGGCAAATTTTAATTGGAAGACCTTGGAGTTTGGCCAGTTACAGTAAAGGGACATCAACACTGGATCCTTCTGGACAAAAACCCTTGACTTTTGAAAGGGTTCTGGCATTCAAGTTTTGATCAAATCATGGTCCTTTTATTCCGTGGGGGGGGGGGCAGAGTTGGTGGAACTTTGATTCTGGGTACAGCTGCAGGTCAAAGTTCTCTCCTATGTGCATAATTCTGCTACATGACTGCTGTTTCGTTGTTTCTTAAAATAAAGTCAGAATGTCATTAACAGGATAGAACTTTGGAGGTGATTCTGCTCTTACAGAACTATGTATTTGAATACACACAAGGCCCTAGGCTATGGAGGTATTTCAGAAGAAAAGATTGTGGTAGGAATATTAACCTGAGACCTAGGCTGTGAAAAAATAGTAGATTTGTTACTTTCCTCCCTTACTTGGAATGGTGAGTGAGGGAATGAGATCTGACTCTCTGCTGTAGAGAGTGCAGTAGGTGAGCAGGTAGGCTGTGGCCTTATTTGACATGCACTAGGGTAGGATGGTACCATACATCACAAAGCCTGGATGATAGGCTTACTATCTTTGGGAAGGATTCTTTTCATTTACCAAATACTCTTTTCAATTAGAGTGTTTATAGACCTTGTCTTCAGCAAAAGCCATCTTGATGCCAGCAACTGTAGGACATTTTTTGGTCTTTGAAATACTTAATTTTTCTTGCTGTTCCTTACTCCAACAAGTCTTATAGTAACAGACATATTCTACTGTATCAGACTCCTCCTTTAAATCTGTAGTTGCTCAGCACCATCCTTGTAAGAAGTAACCCAGAAATGCTGGCTGGGTTGAGCCCTTGCCAGATCTGGGCATTCAGGATCTCATCCAGACATCGGGATTAAAGCACTGGAACAAATCACACCATTTCACTTTTCTGCAATATTTTCATCAAATAAAAAAAATGCATTGAAAATAAACATTTAGAAGTTGAAAGGTAATAAGAAAAGCTAAATGTGAATGTTTGGAATAAGAGTGGCATATGTTTTGCTTGCTATGATGAGAAGATTTGTCTATGGGTTCATTGCTGTACATGGGCACATCAGAACTCCTTTTCTTTAATCCTCAGATTTTTAATCTTTATTATTTTGTAAGCCTCATTGAATATATGCTTACTGATTTTAGAAAGAGGAGAAGAGAGAGACAGACAGAAAGAGGAGGAGAAGGAGGAGGGGCAGGAAGACAAGGAGGGGGAGGAGAAAGAAACATTAATGTGAGAGAGAACATCAACTGTTCACCTTTCTTATATAACCCACTGGGGATCAAATCCACAACCTTTCAATATATGGTTGTGCTCCATCCAACTGAGCCACACCGGTCAAGGTTCCCCAGTTTCTTTAAATAACCCTCTTTACTATTTCACTATTTTGCCATCACCGAACCTCCACAAATACTACAGGGTTCTGATGACCACATTAGTGATGCCACAGAATCACACACACAACTCAAGCAAAAGGGACAATGCTGATGAGAAGACAGTGATAGCGCATCATCAGTGACAGTTGACAGCACATTGAGCAAAGAGCCTAAGGCTTCAGATGGTCACTAAATGTATGTGGATCAAGCCTATCTGTGTATGTCAATCAAACCTAGTGTGAACAAGGTTTTGGTCAGTGGACATGCTTCCCAACAATTATATCAGAGATTAGGATCCAATTTATGAAAAATCCTAAAGCATAGACCACATACTTTTCTCTGGTGATTCATTTGCCATCTGAAAATACCTGACACTAACCTGTGTCTATTCTCTCATTAGTATTTGCTTTCAGAAAAATGGCAATCATGTACTTTTGGGTTTTTTTTGAGAAGTTTAAATGTAAGGGCATGATTTTATTGAGAGCTAAAGGGAATTAATACATCTTCCAACTCTGGCAGGTTCTAAAGCATCACCATGAGACTTTAGTTAATTCTCCATAAATGGGCACTTTTGAAGTTATAGGTTGCAAACTATTTGCTTAAAAACATAAAGAACATTCAGTTAATAGATAAAAAGGTCTAAAACTGTATCTTTGACCATTATATTGGGATGGTGCAAATGATTTGAAGCAGAGTAGGGGTGGCGTAATGCATATTTCCGAACCCTCTAATTTGTTTCCTGAAATTCACTGAACAATTAATTCTACTTTACATATGAGTAGGTGCTGACCTATATAGTTCTCTGGCTTCTTTCATGAGCAAAATTGTAATGTGGTTGTGGGATGGAGAAAGAGCTACTGATACAAACCCTTACACAAGATGTAGTAACTTAGATGCAGCATATTAGATTTTTCAGTCAAATTAATGCATCCTATTAGTCTCCCTAGCCAGGATGGACAGTTTTACCCACAATCTTTTTGCTTTATTTTATTTTAAAGTATTACACATAGTAATATATATGTGTCCCTTTTTCCCCATTGACCTTCCCCTGGCCTCCACTACCCTCCAGCACATGCCCTTACCCCAATGCCCCAGTGTCCTGTGTCCATTGGTTATGCTTATATGCATGCATACTGGTCCTTCAGTTGATCTCTTACCCTTCCCCCACTACTCCCCAGGCTTCCTGCTGTAATTTGACAATCTGATGTTTCTCGGCCTCTATATCTATGTTTTGCTCATCCTATCTAATAAAAGAATAATATGCAAATTGACTGTACCTCCACTATACCCACAAGCCACATCCACCAGCCAATAGGAGTGAGTATGCATATTAACCCAACCAAGATAGCTATGGCCACAGAGAGATGGTTGCCCCGGCGATGGAGGAAGTCAAGCTTGCCACATACCCTGGCCTGCCTAGGCCTCTGCTCACAGCTACGAAGTTTCAATTATAGAAGATAAATAAATTCCGATAGAAATGGCTGCTTCCACAGAGCGAGCAGAATGCTTAGCTTTGCTCCAGGCTATAAAGTTTCAATTGTAGAAGATAAATAAGTTCCAGATACCAGGGCCTCTGCTTAAGTCACCATAGGGTGTGGTCAGCCTGCAAACCACCACAGGCTCTCACCCAGGCCACCCCACACCCCAGCGGAACTCCCACCCTGATCTGGGACATCCTTCAGGGCATCCCACCTGGGCCCCACCCATGCACCAGGCCTCTATCCAATCTAATAAAAGAGTAATATGCAGATTGACCATCACTCCAACACACAAGATGACTGCCCCCATGTGATCAAAAGATCCTGCCCCCATGTGGACACAAGATGGCCACTACAAGATGACCAGCATGCGAGGGCAGTTGGGAATGATCAAGACAGAAGGGGAGGGCAGTTGGGAGCAACCAGGCCTGCAGGGAATAGCAGTTGGGAAGAACCAGGCCTGTAGGGGGAGGGCAATTAGGGACAAACAGGCTGGCAGGGGAGCAGTTAGGCATCAATCAGGCTGGTAGGGGAGTGATTAGGGGTGATCAGGCTGGCAGGTCAAAGCAGTTAGGGGCAATCAGAAAGGCAAGTAGGTGAGCAGTTGGGAGCCAGCAGTCCTGGATTGTGAGAGGGTTGTCCAACTGCCCTTTTAGGTCTGGTCCTACCGGGATCGAGCCTAAATGGGCAGTTGGACATCCCTTGAGGGGTCCCAAATTGGAGAGGGTGAAGGCTGGGCTGAAGAACAACCCCCCCACACCACCCCATGCATGAATTTCATGCACCAGGCCCCTAGTCAGATTATAATGTCCTTTATTAACCATAAATAAATGAGATCATGTGGTATTTTTATTTCATTGCTGGCTTATTTTATTTAGCATAATGCTCTCCAGGTACATCCATGTTGCTGCAAATTGTAAGAACTCCTTTTTTATAGCAGTGTAGTATTCAATTGTGTAGATGTACCATAGTTTTCTAATACACTCATCAGCTAATGGGCATTTAGGCTGTTGTCAAATTTTAGCCATTGTAAACTAGAGACCTGGTGCACAAAATTTGTGCATGGGGGAGGGGTTGTCCCTTAGCCTAGCCTGCATGCTCTCTGATCTGAGACCTCTTGACAAATCTCTGACTGCCCATTTAGGCCTGATCCCAATGGATATCACTCTCACAATCCAGGACTGCTGGCTCCCAAACACTCAACTGACTGCCTGCCTGATTGCCCCTAACAGTTTCTGCCTGACAGCCTGATCACCCCAAAATCACTTCCCTGCCAGCCTGATCAAAGCCTAACTGCTCCCCTAATGACCCAATAGCCCCTAACTGCCCTCATCTGATGGCCTGGTTGCCCATAACTGCCCTCCCCTGTTGGCCTAGTCACCTCCCAATGCCCTCCCCTGAATGCCTGGTCTCCTCAAAGTGCCCTGTCTAGGCCTGGGGTCCCCAACTATCCTCCTCTGCCGACCCGGCCAGGTCACCCTCAAATGCCCTCCTCTGCTGTCCAGGTTGCCCCTAACTGCCCTCCCCTGCAGGCCTGATCTCCCTCAACTACTCTCCCCTGCTGGCCATCTTGTAGTGGCCATGTTGTGCCCACATGGGGTAGCCATTTTGTGTGTTGGAGTGATGTTCAATTTGCATGTTACCTCTTTAGTATATAGGATTGTGCTTTTATGAACATAAGGGTGGATATATCATTTCTGATTGGTGTTTCTGTTTTCTTGTGTTATATTCCTAGAAGTAGTTTTACTGGGTCAAATGGCAGTTCCATTTTTATTTTTTTATTTTTTATTTTATTTTTTTAAAATATATTTTATTGATTTTTTACAGAGAGGAAGAGAGAGGGCTAGAAAGTCAGAAACATTAATGAGAGAGAGACATCGATCAGCTGCCTCCTGCACGCCCCCCACTGGAGTTGCACCCGCAAACAAGGTACATGCCCCTGACCAGAATCAAACCTGGGACCTTTCAGTCCACAGGCCAACGCTTTATCCACTGATTCAAACCAGTCTCAGCGGCAGTTCCATTTTTAAATTTTTGAGGACATGCCATACTGTTTTCCACAGTGGCTGTACCAGTCTGCATTTGCAGCAGCAGTGAAGAAGAGTTCCTTTTTCTCCATATCCTCTCCAGTGCTTGTTTTTTGTTGATTTGTTAATGATAGCCATTTTGACAGGTAGATTTGCATCTCTCAGATGTTTAGTGACTTTGAGCATGTTTTAATGTGTCTTATGGCTTTCATAATATCTTCTCAAAAAGTATGTATTTTTGTCCTTTGCCCATTTTTTGATTGGGTTATTTATCTTCCTTTTGTTAAGTTGTATGAGTTCCCTATAAAAGTTGGATATTAAACCCTTATAAGAGATAACATTGGAAAATATGTTCTTTCAGGCAGTGGTCTTTTTTATTGTTTTGTTGATAGTTTCTTTTGGTGTGCAGAAGCTTTTTATTTTGATGTAGTCCCATTTGTTTATCTTACCTTTAGTTTCTCCTGCCCTAGAATCTGTGTCTGTAGATATTGCTACAACATGTGTCTGCAATTTTACTACCTATGGAGTCTTGTAGGATTTTTATGGTTTCCCCTCTTACATTAAAGTCCTTTGGCCACTTTGAGTTTGTGTATTATGTAAGTTGGTGATCTAGTATAATGTTTTTGCATTTATCTAACCAAATTTCCTAACACCATTTATTAAAGAGGCTGTTTTGACTCCATTGTATGCTCTTACATCCTTTGTCAAATATTAATTGAGTATAATGGCTAGGGTCAATTTCTGGGTCTTTAATTTTGTTCCATTGGTCTATATGTCTTTTCTTGTGCCAGGGCCAGGCAGTTTTGAGAACAATAGCTTGATCATATAGTTTGATGTCTGGTATTATTATCCAACTTTTTTATTCTTTCTCAGGACAGCTGTGGTTATTCAGAGTCTTTTTTTTTTAATTTCAGATCAATGTTTATAGAGTTTGTTCCAAACCTTTGAAATATGCCATTGGTATTTTAATAGGTATTGCATTGAATATATAGATTGCTTTTGGTAGTATGGACATTTTAATGATGTTTATTCTACCAATCCATGCACATGGTATGTTCTTCCATTTCTTTATTTCTTCCTCTATATCTTTTTTCAATGTACTGTAGCTTTCCAAGTACAAGTCTTTTACAACTTAGGTTAAGTTTATTCTTAGGTATTTTAATTTTTTTTTGGTGCAATGGTAAATGAAATTATTTTTTAAATTTCTTTTTTTCTGTAAATTCATTATTAGTGTATAAAAATGGGTATTAATTTTGTATCCTGCTACATTGCCATATTTACTTATTAGGTCTAGTAGTTTTTTGATGGAGTCTTTGGGGTTTCTATATATAGTATCATGTCATCTGCAAATAAGGACAGTTTTACTTCTTCTTTTCTAATTTGGATGCCTTTTATTTTTCTTGTTGTCTGATCATTATGGCTAGAACTTCTAGTACAATGTTGAACAGGAGTGGTGAAAGTGGGAATCCTTATCTTGTTCCTGTTATTAAGAAAAATGTGTTTAGTTTTTGCCAATTGAGTATGATGTTGGGTGTAGATTCATCATATAGGGGTTTTACTATGTTGAGGTATGATGCCTCTAGTCCCACTTTGCTGAGAGTTCTTATCAAGAAAGGAGTTTGGATTTTGTCAAATGCTTTTTCTGCATCAATTGATATGATTATGTAATTTTTATCTCTCAGTTTTTTATGTAATACATTAAATTTATTGATTTGCGGATACTGTATTACCCTTGCATCCTGGGAATAAATCCCATTAGGTCATGGTGTATGATCTTTCTCATAAAATGCTTAATCTAATTTGGTAGAAATTTGTTGAAGATTTTAGCAGCTATGTTTATCAAGGTTATTGGCCTATAGTTCTCTTTTGTGTGTGTGTGTGTGGTATTGTCTTTATCTTTTTTTTGGGATTTGGGTAATGCTGGCTTTATAGAAAGAGTTTGGAAGTGGGCCTTCCTTTTGAATT
>JAAGEH010000380.1:3456105-3489245 GCA_011751065.1 Lasiurus cinereus
TGCTGGCTTTATAGAAAGAGTTTGGAAGTGGGCCTTCCTTTTGAATTTTTTGGAATAGTCTGAAAGGATAGGTTTTAGTTCTTCAGATGCTTGGTAGAACTCCTTTGTATAGCCATCCGGACCAGGGCTTTGTTTGCTTTTTGATCACTGTTTCAAGTTCTTCAATAATTATCGGCCTGTTCAGGTTTTTTATTCTTCTTGGTTGAGGTTTGAGAGCTTATTATTTTTTTTAGAAATATGTCTGTTTCATCCATCTTTCGAAATAGAGTTGTTGATAGTATTTTTTCATAATTGTGTTTCTGTGGGATTAGTTATTATTTTACCTCTTTCATTTCTAATTTTATTTCAGTCCTCTCTCTTCGCTTGGTTGTGAACCTAGCTACAGGTTCATTGATCTAGTTTATCCTTTCAAAGAACTAGCTCTTGTTTTAAAAAAAACTAAATATTTTATTTTTGGTCTCTATTTCATTTATCTTCACTCTGATCTTTATTATTTCCTTCCTTCTGCTTAGGCTGGGTTTTTCTTGTTGCTTTCTTTCTAACTCTTTCAGTTATAGGGTTAGGTAATTTATTACCATTGTTTCTTATTTTTTTATTTAGGCTTGCAGAACTGTGAACTTCCCTCTCAAGACTGCTTTCACTGTGTCCCATAGATTTTGGATTATTGTATTTTCATTGTCTTTTTTTTTTCCTTGATGGTTTTTATTTCTCCTCTGATCTCTCAAGTATCCCAATCATTATTTAATAGCATGGTATTTAGCCTCCAGGTGTTTGGTTTTTTGGAACGTTTTTACTGTATTTGATTTCTAGTTTTTGTGTTTTTTATCTGACAACATGCTTGATATGATTTCTATCTTCTTGAATTTGAAGACACTTTGCTTGTGACCAAATATGTGGTCTCTCTTTGAAAATGACCCATGTGCATTTGTGAAGAATGTATATTCTGTGTCTTTGGGGTGAAATGTTTTGAAGATGTCAATTAATTCAATCTGGTCTAGTGAGTCATTTAGAATTGACATTTTTTTGCTGAATTTTTTGTTTAGATGATTTGTCCAATGGTGATAGTGGGGTATTAAAGTCCCCTACTATCACTGTATTGCTATCAATCTCTCTGTTGTTTTTATTTATTTGTCTGCCCCTGTATTGGATGCATATATGTTTACCAGAGTTATTTCTTCTTCTTGTATTGCTCTCTTTAGTATTAGGAAGTGGACTTCTTTATCCCTTCTTATTTTCTTTACTGTTTGATCTAATTTGCTAGATATAAATATTGTTCCCCCGGCCTTTTTATTTTTATTTTTATTTCCATTCAACTGAAAAACCTTTTTCCAACTCTTCACCATCAGTATGTGTGAGTCCTTTTTTCTGAGGTGGGTTTCCTATAGATAGCAGATATATGGGTTATATTTTCTTATCCACTCAGCTACCCTATGTCTTTTGAATGGGGCACTTAATCCATTTACATTTAAAATTATTATTGATAGGTACTTGTTTGTCACCATTTTTATTCTTTATGCCTGTGTTCCTTCTTCGCTTCCTATTTCTTCTTTCTACAGCAGATCCTTTTACATTTCTTGCATTGCTGGTTTGGTGTAATAAATTTCCGTAGTCCTTTATTTGTCTGTGAAGCGCCTGATTTCACCTTCAATTTTTATTGAAAACCTTGCTGGGTACAGGAGTTTTAGATAAACACCCTTCCTTTGCATCACTTTGTATATTTCATTCCATTCCCTTCTGGTCTGATATGTTTCTGTTCATAAATCAGTCATTAACTCATGGAGGATTCTTTGTAGATAGCTTTCTATCTCTCTCTGGTCTCTTTTAAGATTCTTACTTTGTTGTTTGTGTGTGCCAAGTTAATTATAATGTCTTGGCATCGGTCTTTTGGAGTTAATTTTGTTTGAGATTCTGTGAGATTCTTGCATTTGTGTGGGGCTTTTCCCCCTTATATCAGGGAAATTTTCTGTCATTATTTTTTCAAATAGGGTTTCTATTCCTTGCTCAGTTTTCTCTTCTTCTGGAACCCCTATTATGTGGATGTTGTTTTTTTTCCTGTTGTCCCAAAATAGCCTTAGGCTCTCTTCATGTTTTTACATTTTTTTCTAGATGTTGTTCTGCTTGGGTATTTTTTTATACTTTGTCTTCTAGCTCACTTATGCTGTCCTCTCCTTCTAGTCTACTGTTGATGCTTTCTATTGAGTTTTTTATAGCAGTAATGTCATTTTTCTTTTTTTAAAATATATTGTATTGATTTTTTAGAGAGGAAGGAAAAGGATAGAGAGTTAGAAACATTGATGAGAGAGAAACATTGATCAGTTGCCTCCTGCACATCTCCTACTGGGGATGTGCCCACAACCAAGATATGTGTCCTTGCTCAGAATTGAACCTGGGACCTTTCAGTCCTCAGGCTGATACTCAATCCACTGAGCAAAATCTGTTTTGGCAATATGATGTCATTTTTTATTTCTTCTTGGTTCTTCTTCATTTCCTCCTGGTTCTTATCATATTGTTGAATTTGTCTTCCATTCTCTTCAGCAACCTTGTAACCATATCTCTGAATTATTTCTCTGACATATTGCTTGCCTCCATTTAGTTTACTTTCTTTTCTGGTGATGCCTCCTTTTTTTCATATGTGGGCTGTTTATTTGTCTTTCCATGATTTCTATTCTCTGGGAATTTATTTATGTAGCTCTCTCTCTCTCTCCTGTGTTGATTTAAAAACACAAACTATAATACAACAAAGTATAATGCACAAGGCACTGAATAAAAATGTATTCATGATACTAATAATCCCAAAAAATGTGACCACCATAGAAAAGATATTTATGAGATAAGAAAAAAAGGAGTGCAAAAGTAATATTGACAAAAGGAAAAAAAAAGCAATAGACAGAAGAAAGAGCATCAAGAAGAAGGGGAAACTATATATATATGGAAAGAAGACTCCAATAGAACAACCACTAATCTCAAAAAATGCAAACAACTACACCCAGAGATGAATGAAAACTACAAAAAACAACTAATAAGAAATGGAGAGGAAAAACAGAAGCAAAAATTGAACAACAAAAAAAGAAAACCAATATCACAAAGACACCCCCCAAAACCCCAATCTAATCAACAATCAAGCAAACAATAATAATAAGACAGAGAGAAAGCATGGCAAAACAAAACAAAATAAACCTAGAATAAAAACAAAACAAAGCAAAAAACATTAACAACAATAAAGAAACACACACAAAAAGAGTATAGAAAAAAATATTTGGATAGTGAAAAAAAGAAGAGAGAAGTGTATATAGACTTAGAGCAGTGGATCGAAATTACGTAGATATATAAGTAGAGTGTATTTTTAACATGGGGTAAAAAGAAGGAATAGGAAACATCTAAAGCAGGAATAGGGTAAGAGAAACAGGGCAACAAAAAAGGAAAAGTGAGGAAGAGAGTGTTGGCACAAAGATATAGTTGAGATAGAATAAAATGTTTTCAAAGGAAAAATGAAAATAGAATGTAGAACACTAATATGAAATTAAAATAAAAAGACACTTTTTAAAAAAAAAGGTAAAATAGTAGTAGTAATAATACTGATTAAAAATGAAAGTATAATAATTATAAAGTTAAAATCAAGTGAAGAAAAAAGAAAAAAAATAGTTTCTTAAGTAAAAGATGGAAAAATAAAAATGTGCAGTAGTGAAAGTCATTCACTTCTACTGTTCTGTTTGGCACACCTGCTTCCTGTCTAGTAATCAAGACAATATTAAAGTTCCTTGTATTCCACTCTTTCTCTGTGTAGTAAGCCACAGTCTTGATTTTCAAGCAGGCAATATTTCTTTGTTTCTTAGACTCCTTTATTTGTGTTTACACAAGAGTCAATTTCTGGTTTAACCCCTGTGTGGCAGTGTTTCTGGATTGACCTCTTGGTCTATAAGTCTTCTTTATCCAGTATTTATTAGATTAGATTTTGTTTTCTCTGTCACACTTAATACTGGTTTAGGAGAATGAACTTCCCCAGAGCTGGTTCTCTGATTGCTACTCCCCACTCTGATATCCAGGTTCCACAAAAACAACTTTTCCCTGCATTCTCTAAGGGTGTCCCCAGTTGGGTGATCCTATGTACTGGGTTTAGTAATCAAAAGCAAGGACTTAAAGAGAAAAAAAGAGGATAGTAAGTGACTTTTACCCTCTGGCAATGCACACAACTTTGTGAACATCTCTGTGCATCTCTTTTTTCCCCCTGGCACTAGGCACCCAGCATATTGTTAAATTTCAGGCTGTCTTTTTGAGCCCAGTCCAGCTATGGGTTAATTTTTAGAATTCCCTTCTGCTAGCAGACCTGTGGATCCCCTTCCACATTCATGAATCATACTAGCCCCAACGGCCACGGATTTTGTGGGGTACAGTCTTCCTCTGAACATCTAGATCCCATTGTGCACGTTTCTCTCTCCAGCCTGGATCACAGACCTCACCTTTTCCTAGGTGAAATCTGACCATTCCCTGAGAAAGTGCAGAGCTCATTCGAGTCTGCATATTCACACTGCTTGATATCTTGTGTTCTTGGGTTTTCAGTTGTTCCCTGGGTATTGTGGTTGTAGAGTTCCAGATCGTAAAGTACCCACAATCTTTTATTATTTTATAAAACATACATTCCTAATATGCAAATAGATTGAACAATGAACAACCAAACAACCAAATAACTGGTTGCTATGATGTGCGCTGACCACCAGGGGGTATGCACAGAACATGTCGGGCCTTGATGGCAGAGCATGGAACATGGTGGGCATCAGCCGCAGCAGGATGGTGGAGCAGGTGAACAGGGGTGCCAGACCAAGGTGGGGCACCAGTTGCTGTCATTGGGGCGAATCTCTGGTGGTTACTGAAAATTCTTTGTTCTTGCATGCTGTGGTCTCGCCTGGTGCTTGCACCTGCTGCTGGTGCCAGCCCCATTTGCACCTGTTGCCGGCACTGGAGCCACTGATTGCATCCACTGCCGGTGCCTGGTGCTGGCCCTGATCACTCCTCAGGGCTTATCCACCACTCTCTGCTCCTGAGGGGTGATGGGGGTAGCAGCTGCTACTTACATCCACTGATGGCACCGGCTCTGCTCTCACCTGCTATTGGCACTGGCCCCAGTCACTCTGCACCATCACCAGGTGTGAGAGGGGTCAGTGCCATCAGCACATGGGAGCGGGGCCAGTGCCATCAGTGCATGAGAGCAGTGGCAGCAGGAGCAAGTCTGCCAACAGACAGGATACTGGATGCCACCACAGGAGGGGCTTGGCCAGGGCACAGAGGAGACCCACCTCTGTGCCCAATGCATCCTCGCAGCCCACAGTTCCTTCCAAGGTGCACAAATTTGTGCACTGGGCCTAGGAATTCTATAAAACTGTTTGCTATACATTATAGTGCCCAGCATCTTCTTTTTGGTTTCTAAACTGAAATTGTGGACTATTTTAGATTTCATGTTAAATTACACTCTATTATCATGTTTTAATGGGGGGCAAATCCATGATCTATTCTAATAACCTATATTATATAAATTACAATCTAACTTGCAATGAACACAATTTTAAATGAATAAAAATTACAGATATTAGTTTCTCCTTTTCAACTCCTGGAGGGAGGTACATCAGTCTTTAGCTCAGTTTTCAGGCAATAGCTGCTTAAGTTTGCTGTCAGTAACCCTGAGGTGTGTGTGGTGGTCTCTGGCTCTTCAGTGGCCTATTTCACACACAAAAAGAAGGTGGTAAAATGACAACCCAGGTAATCTGAGCTCTATCCCTAAATTCGGATTCATGGATCCATTTTCTCCATTAGTCAATTGAATGTGTCTTCCTTGCCCCACTTCCAGGAAATGGAGTGATTGTAGTGTGATTCCTTCCTCTTTGTGTTAGAAACTCCAGACATTCATAAAGAGCTCCTGTAATCAAATCCTTACTTTTGGTGTCTCAAGGCTTCTCCCACATCCAAGTATGGGGAAACACTAGCCATAGACCAAGAGCACTTGGACACTACTGGAGCACACAGACTCTACAGGAACTTTGTGGGAAAAGTGAATAAAGAAGACAAGAGAAGCAGCCACATCAATCTACTGTCCTGATGGGTTCCTGCTCAGTCTTCATCCTCTTCCCCATCCTAGTACATCTTTGAGGCTGGATCCCCACTTGATCTATATTGTTGCCTCTAAATTCAGACCCTCCTATGGTCCTTTATGCTCAAAATTAATGTTAACTCCTGCTCAGAGTAGCTTAGAGGTGACTTCCAGAAACTAGGAAGAAAGCATTCTGAATTTAGCTACTGGGTATATTTATATGCAAGAAATAATTACATTTTTACAATTTATTTAAAAATTTAGCAAAAATGTTTTTGGCTACTAGTTTTATTTTATTCTACTCTCATACACTGAAAAGCCATTGTCTGTGAGGCACTAACTTGGTTTCATAGGTTACAGGCCATAGTATATAATTTGGACCCCACAGAAGCTGTCCTTTCTCTGACTCTTATACTATTAATTAACAGTTTGGGTTTAAACTCTTGGTTGAACCAATTAGCTTGAGACTATGGAAACATGAATGGTCACCTATGCTTATAGCTTCCAAAGAGGAGCAGAGACATTGCCACCAATGTGGGAAACTTGCTCAGTTCATACATATTTGTCCTATAATTTCAGCTGAGGAGATACACAAATTCAAACAATAATGCTATTGAAAGCCTACCTGAGTATTCTTTAAGAGATGTTGTACAGCTCCACTAAAAAATAATTTTCTAATAACCAAGAATATTTGACTATTTCTATTGAAGCATGAGGTGTCTGATAGCTGTCAGCAAAGTCCAAGCAACATTCTTGTTCTCAGAAATCAGTTTTAGATTGTTCTGTACAATTGCACATAAGATTATGTATAGCTTTGATAATAATTAAGAGGTAATTAAATAATAAAGGGGGAACTGTTAGATTAATTTTTATATCTAACTAGAGGCCCAGTGCACAAAATTTGTGCATGGCAGGGGTAGGGGGTTTTCTTCAGCCCTGCCTGCTCCCTCTCCAATCTAGGACCCCTCGAGGGATGTGCGACTGCCTATTTAGGCCCCATCCAGGACTGCTGGCTCCTAACTGATTCTGCCTGTCAACCTGATCACCCTCTAACCACTCCCCTGCCAACCTAATTGATGCCTAATTGCTCCCCTGCCAGCCTGTTTGCCGTTAATGCCCTCCCTTGCAGATCTGATCACCCCCAACTGCCTTCTCTTGCAAGCCTGGCCCCTTCCAAGTGCCCTCCCTTGCAGGCCTGATCACCCACAACTGCCCTCCCTTGCAGGCCTGGTCCCTGCTAACTGCCCTCCCCTGCTGGCCATCTTGTGTTGTCCATCTTGAATATACATGGGGGCAGGATCTTTTGACCACATTAGGATAGTCATCTTGTGTGTTGGAGTAAGAGCCAATATACATATTACTCTTTTATTAGATAGGATAGAGGCCTGGTGCACATGTGTGGGGCAGCTGGATTGCCCTAAAGGGTGTCTCAGCTCAGTGTGGAGTTCCCTTGGGGGATGGGTGGCCTGGGCAAGGGGCCTGTGGTGATTTACAGGCAGGCCACATCCCACTATGACCCAGGCGGAGGCCCTGGAATCTGGGATTTATTTATCTTCTACAATTGAAACTTTGTAGCCTGGAACAGAGCCACGCCTTCTGCTCATTCCTTGGCAGTAGCCATTGAAACTTTGTTGCCCGAAGTGGAGGCCTGGGCTTCATCCATCACCAGGGACAACTCAAGCCTCCTTCCTGCTCTCTCTCTGGCCATTGTCATCTTGATTGGGTTAATTTGCATACTCCTCCTGATTGGCTGGTGGGTGTGGCTTTTAGGTGTAGTGGAGGTACAGTCAATTCGTATATTACTCTTTTATTAGATAGGATTAGAACAAAGATCATTATCATCACCATTGTTATTTTCAATAATCTACATTGATAATCTCTGTATTATAGAAATTCGGCCCAATATAAGATGACATAAATGATTTTGAAAACCTCTAATTGTTGCCTATAAGTTTGTCAATAAATAAAACTCACAAGCTTATGTTGACTCATTTTAAGTTTTCAAGCCACCCAACTTATAATTAGTTTTTAAAATTTATTTTATGAATGCTAGAAACCAAGAAAAATTGTTTTTTGTTTGTTTGTTTGTTTTTTTAAGTATATTTTATTGATCTTCCACAGAGAGGAAGGGAGAGGGACAGAAAAACAGAAACATCGACGAGAAAGAGAGACATCGATCAGCTGCCTCTCGCACGCCCCACACTGGAGATGTGCCTGCAACCAAGGCACATGCCCCAGACCAGAATCGAACCTGGGACCTTCCAGTCAGCAGGCCGACGCTCTATCCACTGAGCCAAACTGGTTCTGGCAGCAAAATTGTTTTCTATTACTTGTTTGATTTGTAATACCTTACATGTTGGTTTTAGATCAAACCTGTGACATTGTCTTTCTCTGATAAAGACTTTGTAGTGTATTAGGACCCTTTTACAGTCAGTGGTGCCAAGAGCCCTATTTCTTTAGGTTTATGCTTCCTTAGGCACCTTTTTTTTCTAGAAAACTTTACCTCCACATCATCTTTTGCCAGTGGTATAGCTGCTAATGCTGCCTACATATGTGGAACCATGTTGAATGTGAAGACAGTAACTCAAGGCTAGTCCAGTTTTAAAAGACAAAATATCATCAGTCTGTGTGGCACTAATCTCCAACTAGTTGGTAGGTATGTAGATCAATGTGCCAGCCAAGTCTCTGGGGGCCCCAGCTGGATACTTGGATTCCTGTGAGGATGGACCCTGAGACACAAGTGACCAGGAAACACTCTGTGGTCTAGGGTTGGTGGCTGGTTGTTAACCAGCATGGGCATATTTGAGCACCTGGGTTCAACCATTCTCATGCTTACTGACTTCATGAACAGGCCTGGATGAAGCCCATTGCAATCACTGCTTTATTTCTGGTAAAGGATATTTTTCATGCCTGCGTTTGCTAAATGCAAAAAAACACTGCTTGGAGGTATGTTAAGCCAATTCTGACTCTGAAATTAGTTTTTAGGTTTCCTCCCTAGTGACAGGAGCTGATATGGCTATTATTTTTCTGAGCTGCATCCAGGCTTATATAGAAAGCATGTACAACCAAAGAAAACACTAAAGTCTTTGATTTCCATATGACAGTCTTTAAAAATAGGTTTGAAGGACTTTATCACAAGTATGCTTCTTAACTTTACTAAAGGCAGACTTTGCACATTTATACTTTGAAGAAAAAGAGTGCAGAATTACAGATTTCATGGAAATCAGAGGTTACGACCCATTGGGAGAGTGACTTGCTCTAATATGGAAGGAAACATCTCTTTTTGTAATGCTGTTTTGATTTATTTCTAGGAGATAACTTGAGTTGCAGCTTATCAAATAGGCTCAATTTGCTTATTTTTGTTAGTTTGTGATTCCTTTTTGTTTTCCTTTTAACTTTATAATGTAATATTGAATTGATCTAAACCTGAAAATTTATTAAAAAATGGCCTGAGGAAATATTTTGCCTGAGATGTAAGGTGACAAAGGGATAGAGAATAAGCAAAATGGGCTTCTTTTCTTAGGTTTGCTGTGATTCAGCTGAGATCCTGAGTAATAACTCAATTTCTATTTGCTTTATTTTCTCATTTGTAAAAACAGTTTTGATAATACCTGGAACTGCTGCCTGTGAAATAATATTTTTCTCCTTGGAAGAAATTAACTATCAAAATATAATATATAATTTGGTAATACATTACTTTAGATTTGTACTAATGCACCCAGTTTACCATATATATTTTGGGGGGCCAGGTTTCTGAAATAAATCATTTGATTTTCATTATCACTTGGGCTTATCAACCTATGATGACCACAATAGCTATGTGTGTGCAGCAAACACCACTTTTATTTAGTTTGCTGCCTTCCACCTCACTAGTCAACTATACATGTAGATGACTGTTCAGCTTCATTTTTATATATTTAGTTTAGCTTGTCACATCAGATACACATTTTAAGAAATTACCTTAAGATTTGTTTCACCATCGAAGTGACATTCCCTGCTGTGTTCCAATCAAGAGGGGGAAAAGGAGAACTTATCAGAGTTGTTTCCAAAGTCTGTGTATAGGGATCAAACTCTCACATGCCTCTGACTACTGTTAGAAACAATAACGACTTATTATAATGTGCTTTTTATGCCAGCGTGTCTTGAAACTCTTTGCAACTACACATAAAACAAGAATTACTTCACTTACCTCTGGAATTGGACCACCCCTTGCATAAATATGACAGCTATTCAACAATACATAGAACATTACACAAAGTCAAGGACTGGACATGAGGGGAAAGCTTCATCCAACAAGTTTCATATCCCAGTTATTTTTCTAGAAACAAACAAACAAAAAAGAATCACAAGCATCAAAGGCAATCTTATGTGGAGAAGAGCAAGGGGCTGGGCTGCAGAATGGATGGCTGAATTAGGGTCAGTAAAGTCAGGTGGTACCAGCAGGGGTGGGATAGAAAGATTGGCTAACCAGGGTCTTGCTGCACAGCCTTTGCTTGTGAATCTGTCAGTTTTACCATTCTGAATCACACTCTGAGCCCAGCAGTTCCATATTCTTCAAATGCAGAAGTAAGGCAGATGTCCCAAGTTGCCATGTCCTGGTGACAGCTCTGATTCTCCACAGAAAATTTCACTTTCCCAATTAGCTCCAAATTAAATATTTACTTTACTGATTGCATAGACAAATGCAGTTTTATTAGTGCACTTGTAAGAAATGTATAAGCAACCATTAAGAAGTTACTTTTACCCCATGAGGTTTCAGGAACATGACCAGGTGACATGTGCGTAGATGGTAATCAAAGGCCTAGCCCCAGAAACATCATCTTTGACCAGACACTTAAAAAGTGCTAGGCTTCTGTGGATGTGCCAAATTGTGTACGTTTTGTCAAGATTTTCCTCACCTGCAATATCTAATCATGGAGTCTTAATGCTTTGTATTGTCTTCCATTCTCCATGGGCCATCATTAGAGACCTGGTTCCCTTCTTATTTGGTACACTCCTCATCCAATTTCCACAGAGCCAGCAACTTATTTCTCTAAATGCACCATGTGATTTCCACTTCCAGAAGGGTCCCCACTGCCCACAGAGTGGACACCAGAGAAGCAATGTAATTTGGGAAGGACCTGCTGATGGTGCCAGCCCCACTCGCACCCGTGCTGGCACTTTTTAGACCCATGCCCTTTAACTTCAACCTGCTCTCTAACAGAATATGCTGAAGCCACCAGGACTCCTCCCAGACCCCTGGCCTTCATGTGACCACAATCCAATTACAACTTCATGAGGGACCTTGAACCAGGTCCACACAGCTGAGTTGTTCCTAGATTGCTGACTCATAGCACTGTGATAGAAGTATGTCTGTTGTATCATGCTGCTACATTCTGGGAAAAATTTTTTTTACCAAGCACTGAACCCCCATCTTGGCCTGGTAGGATGAACCCCCTCTGTTGCCATGTTTCTCAGAGTGGGAAGAACTATGGACATGGCCACCATGATAGCATAGTTTATTCAGTCAGCTGGCAACAGCACTGTTCAAACCAATGTCTAAAACATGCTGTTTTCTACATGTGTTCAAGCAAGTGAATATTCAGAGGTATTGTGTTCTCATCAAATTCAGGAACAAACAGCATGAAAATGAAAAGAGATAGGGCAAGCAACTTGTGAGCACAAGGTGGAAAAAGAAGAGAAGGGAAGAGGACCTCCTCACCAATTGGTAATTGAAGGAAATCCATTGGCAGGGTCTCAGCTGGATTTTCCCTTCTCTCCATCAGGAAGGGACAGCAGAGCAGAGAGTAGACTGAATATTTTGAAAGTCTTCACAAACATTGGACAGTGTTTGTGTTTGTGGAGTTTGTGTGGTAGCAGTAGATCAAGTGGTCAAGGAACTGTATAGTCTTATAAGAGCAATCGCTCAGATTTTAGGCCCCATCCCCTTGGCGTTACTCCACATTAGTATAGCTGTCCTTGAAATCACCTCTGGAAGGAATAAGGTAAGGAGAAAGCAAAGTCTGATGGCACACAGTCTCTTGTGTGTGACCTTCAAACCTATAGCCTGGTGCTGAAATGTGACTGAGATACATTGCCCTCCTCTCTTGTTTCTCTGCTCTCTTTCTCCTGTTGCAACAATACAAGTTGTTCACTCTGACAATTACTGGGTCTCTGCTCAGTATGTTCTTAGTGTTGACAACTTCCTTTTGCTGTGAATACCTGTGTGCAGGAGAATATTTCACATGCCTTCCTGACACTTACTTGATATGTTATCTCACCTGGGACATCATTATTGTAAACCTGTCCTCTTAACTATGGAAGGAAAAGTCTCTACAGTGGTTCTGAAGACAATGGGAAGACCTCAAGAGATGGCACACAAAAATATTGCTCTGGTCTGTTGGTGAGTTGGGATTCAGAGGGGGATGAAGCTGGAACTTGGGAGGTCAGTCCAGGAGTGTAATAAGAAAATTCTAAGGAGAGATGTTGGGGTCTAATCTGAAGCCTTGGCTAGAAGAAATGGTACCTGGAAACTACCTGCTTCTCCCTCTCAACATGAGGTTGACACAATTAGGATGTTCCTCTGTGACTGATTCAGTGATCATGTGTGGACTTCTTGCCCCATTGTAGATGCTGCACTAGGCCTGGGATGGGAAAAAAGAAGTGGACTGTGTTCTGCCCATGAGGAGCCTATGGTCTTATGAGATGGTCTTGCCAAGACTGGCAGAGCAATCTCATTTGCACCGTAATTATGTATTTCACACATAAGACAGCAAACACATGATGTAAAAGCAGAATAAGATAGCAGACACATGAGGTAAAAGAATAATTACTTAAAATTGAAGCAGAACACTTTTTTTATAACCTGTATATATTAACATTTAGTGACCCAGACAAGCACATCAAATAAGGAGTCAAGTTAAAACCTTCTTTCTTTGAATAATTTATAATATATTAAACTTACTCTAGAGGAAAACAGAAGATAGTAGTTACAAAGTACTACTATCTTCTGTTCAAACAACCCACCTTGTTTTTTCTAGAAAATTCCATTTCCATACAATAAGCACTATTTAGTATTTTTGATCTTCAGAATACTTTATACTTACTAATTAGTAAAACAAATCAAAAAATGAAACACAGAGGAAAATCCAAGATGGTGGGATAGGTAAACACCTATACTGCTGCCTCGCACAACAATTTCAAAACTACAACTAAAAGACAGAACGGACATCATCCAGAACCACAGGAAAGCTGGCTGAGTGGAAGTTCTACAACTAGAGGGAAAGAGAGGGGCTCACAGAGACCCAGAGGAGCTGCAAAAAGCTGAGGTATGGAGATGCGCTCTGAGAGTGCGGGTGCCGGAGTACCTGGCTGGCTTTCTCTGGCGGGAGGGAGACGGAGACTCTCAAAGGCATTGAACCCCTTGTCCTTCGACACTAAACCCCAGATCCAGCTGAAACTCATACGGGGGGAGTTTGGACTGTGAAAAGGGAGAAGTGCACGGAAATTTAGGGGAGTTGCAAAGGATCGGAGGTCTGGTCGCGCACGGCACCACGCAGAGGACAGATTGCTGATTGTGCCGCTGGCTTTCGCGAGTGGGCAGGAGACAGACCCTCCCAACTGTGCCACTTCTGACTCCACTAAGCCCCTGTTTTGGGCGAAACCCTGGAGACCTAGACTCCTGTGGTCCTGGTTCGCAGGGGAGCCGGAAAGGCAGTGGTTAGAGGCACTGTGGACTCGCGCACAAGGACCACTCCAGCCATTACCCAGTCACGTGAGACTCAGGGGCCGTGGAGGGCGGGGCCGTCTGGAAGGCAAGGCAGTCCCTTAAGCCCTGAGACTCCACCCCTCCCAAGCTCAACAGAGGCTTCTGCGGCTGAATCCAGCACAGAAGTTTCCCCGGCACAGTGAAAATGCCGAGACAAGGGAAGGGATTACAAGCAAATGAAATGGAGGAAAAAAAACGACTGGATATAGAGTTCAAAACCACGCTTATAAGGTTTTTCAAGAATATGCTAGAAAAGATGGATAAATTTAGTGAGACCCAAGAGGAGATGATAAATACACTGACTGAAATAAAAACTATTATACAGCGTACTAACAGCGGACTAGAGAAAGGCAAGGATCAAGTCAAAAATTTGAAATATAAAGAAGCAGAAAACATTCAACTGGAAAAGCAAGAAGAGAAAAGAATACAAAAATGTGAAGATAATGTAAGGAGCCTCTGGGACAGCTTCAAGCGTACCAACATCAGAATTGTGGGGGTGCCAGAAGAAGAGAGAGAGCAAGATACTGAAAACCTGTTTAAAGAAATAATGACTGAAAACTTCCCACATCTGGTAAAAGAAATAGACTTACAAGTCGAGGAAGCACACAGAACCCCAAAGAAAAGGAACCCAAAGAGGACTACACCAAGACACATCATAATTAAAATGCCAAGAGCAAAAGAGAAAGAGAGAATATTAAAAGCAGCAAGAGAAAAACAGTTTATTACCTACAAGGGAGCACCCATACGACTGTCAGCTGATTTCTCAACAGAAACGATGCAGGCCAGACGGGAGTGGCAAGAAATATTCAACGTGATGAACAACAAGAACCTACAACCAAGAATAATCTATCCAGCAAAGCTATCATTCCAAATTGAAGGGCAGATAAAGACCTTCACAGAGAAGAAAAGGCTAAAGGAGTTCATCAACTCCAAACCAGTATTATATGAAATGCTGAAAGGTACTCTCTTAGAAGAGGAAGAAGAAAAAGGTAAAAGACAAAAAATTATGAACAACAAATACACATCTATCAACAAGTGAATCTAAAAATTAAGTGAATTAAAAATCTGATCAACAGAATAAACTGGTGAATATAATAGAATCAGGAGCACAGAAAGGGAGTAGACTGATAATTCTCAGGAGGACAAAAATCATAAAGCATCAAACAGACTGTGAAATTATAGCAGAAAGATTAAAGTTAGGTGAGGTAAATAAGTGATCAATCAAAGGACTTGTATGCATGCTTATAAACATAACCAATGATCACAGACACTGGGGGGTCGGGGTACGCCTGGGAGGGAGGGGGGGCAATGGGGAGATATGTATAAAAAATTAATAAAAATTAATTTTAAAAAATGAAACACAAAACAAAAATCAGCCAAATATTAGATATTTTATTCTCCAGGAATCATTCACTTAACAAAAAAAAATTTTTTTTTTGGCTTGCTTTATTTCTTGACAAGAACATTTTGTCTCTTTTTTCATGAGTTTGGTATTTTTTCCTTCTTTTGTTCTGCCATTAACATTGACAATGCAAGTCTCCTGAGCACTCCTGCCCTAGAATGCTGGCTTGACTGTCTTCTCATGAGCTGGAGTTCTGAAGGCAAAACTGAGGAGCTGAGCTTCTTCTCCCCAGGATCAGGGCCACATGGAGGATGTTTGAGAATGTGTTGACTGACTGTCTCAAAAAGTGAAAAATGTTAAGAAGTACAAATTACCATGCATAAAAATAGTCATGAAGATATAAAGTACAGCATAGGGAACACAGTCAATCTATATAATAAAAGCCCAGTGAACATTACAGAAGAACAGCCAGAATGACCAGTCCACCAGTCACTATGATGTACACTTACCACCAGGGACCAGATGCTCAATGCAGGAGGAGGAAAAGGTGTGCCATGTCAGCACAGCCAAGGGTTTGGTGAGCTTAAGTGAGGGTGGAGAAGGATTGAAGGAAAGAAATACAAAGAGAATAAGCTGAGTCTAGGTGAATCTCCTGTGCCTGGCTGAGGCCACAGAGAGTCAGATGGCAAGCTGAGCCTTTATTTTATAGCCACAGGAAACAAGGTAGTGGTCACCATAGTTACAATGTTCTTGTGAGTTTCACTTGTTTTGGCAGCACTTGCTGCACCTCCTACAGCCCATTAGCTACCCAGATAAGATCTAGGGAGTGTCATAAGGTCAAGATTAATTATGCTAAGAGGGCTGTGCCCTCTAAGCGGGGACTTGTTTGTGGTTTTGCCAACAGATCAGTCCAAGGCTTAACCCTATAGCCACTCCCTAAAGGAAGGTGGTGGGGGAGGCACAGTGAAGCCTGAAAGGGCACACTATGGCCCAGGGATCCCAGGAACTGCAAGCCCAGTGCTTGCTTTCCAATAAAAAAATAAACTGGAAAAAAAGTGGCCAAGGCCACCCTGGGAAGAATGGCTTCAGGGGAGAAAGGCCTCCCTAGGCCCCACTTGACCTGGGTAGCACCCTGTGGGCTCATGGGGACTCACTGGTGACATGCAGGAAGCACAGCCCCTCTGACTCTAAAGTCTGTTGCATGATAGCTGCTCCCTGTCCAGCTCCATGATGAACGCAGTGCTATAGCCACCTCCACTCCCTACTTTCAGCTTCGGGCTTCCTGCCCACCCCTCGGTATACTATGTGTGCTTGGGGAGTGGCTTGGGTCTTGCGAGCCAATCATGTCACAGCATGGCCAGAGAGTGACAGGACATAGCCACCAGGGCTGGCTGGGCATTGATTTGGTCACTGACTGAGGTCCATGTGCAGCTAGGCTAAGAAAGGCATGCTGATCTCTATGTTTCTCCTCTTATCCAGAATCAAAACCTCTTGGGGATGAATGATCCCAACAATGGTCCAAACACATGCTCAGTGTCACTATCACAGACATTCCCAGTCATTACAGCCTGTTCCTCAGCCTGCAGTGCCCTGTCCACCCACTGCCACTCCTCCCCTGTCACCCCCTGAAGACTACCTTATGTTACCCTATCTGAAATGTGAGCAAGATCTCAAATATCCCCTTGACAATAGTTCCCTTGCCCTACCTTTCTTCCTCTAAAAACCTTGCATTTTAAAAATATATATTTGATTGATTTTGGAGAGGGAAATAGAGATTGAAACATCAATAATGATAGAGAATTATTGATTTGCTGCCTCCTACATGTTCCAAATTGGGAACTGAAACTTCCCCTGGCCCTTCTCCCATCCCTCGCCCTAGCCAGCAGGACCCTGGGTGGCGGCATAGCACTGAGGGAAAGAGAAGGGAGGGAATGCAGAGAACTGCGAGGTGGAGGGGGCACCGAGGGCAGTGTCGGTGTCTGGTGTCTGTTCCTTCTGCACGTAGTCTGGCAACATTCACCTCCTCTTTTGACCCTGCCAGGCCTTCAGGCCTCAATTGGCCTGGCTCTGATCAGCCCTGATCACTTGCCATGCCTAGGGACCCCACTTGTGCATGAATTTCATGCACCAGACCTCTAGTAAGCCTATCTAATAAAAGAGTAATATGCAAATTGACCATACCTCTGCTACACCCACATACAACACCCACCAGCCAATCAGGAGCAAGTATGCAAATTAACCCAATCAAGATGGCTGCAGCCATGGAGAGAGCAGGAGGCCTGGGTTTCCCTGGAAATGGAGGAAGCCAAGCTTTCTGCACACTCTGGCAGGCCCAGGCTTCCACTCAATGCTACAAAGTTTCAATTATAAAAGATAAATAAATCCCCCCCAAAAATAGTGGCAGCCACAGAGCTAGAAAGAACAGGAAGCTTGGGTTTCTCCAGCAATGGAGGAAGCCAAGCTCCCACAACCCTGGCATGCCTTGGCCTCTGATTAAGGCTTCAAAGTTTCAATTATGGAAGATAAATAAATCCCAACAAAAATGGCTGCAGCAACAGAGCAAGCAGGAGGCATGGCTCCACTCAAGGCTACAAAGTTTCAATTATAGAAGATAAGTAAATCCCAGATATCAGGGCCTTTGTTTGGGTTGCCTGGGGGGCATGGCCAGCCTGTAAACCACCACAGGCTCCTCCATGTCCCAAAGGAACACCGACTCTGATCTGGGACACCCTTCAGGGCAAATCAGCTGGCCCCCACCCATGAATCAGGCCTCTATCCTACCTAATAAAATAGTAATATGCAAAATGCCCATCACTCCAAAACACAAGATGGCTGCTCCCATGTGGCAAAGATGGCCACTACAAGATGGCCAGCAGGAGAGGGCATTTAGGAGAAACCAGGTCTGCAAGGGAGGGCAGTTTAGGGTGATCAGGCCAGCAGGGGCGGGCTGTTCGGAATGACCAGGCCTGCAAGGGAGGGCAGTTGGGGTTGACCAAGCTGGCAGAGGAGGGAAGTTCAAAGCGACTGGGCCTCAGGGAAGGGCAGTTGAGAGGGACCCAGGCCTGCAGGGAAGAGTAGTTGGGGGGTACCAGGCCTGCAGGGGAGGGAAGTTAGGGGTGACCAGGCCTACAGGGTAGGGTAGTTAGGGGCAAACAGGCTGGCAGGGAAGCAGTTAGGCACCAATCAGGCTGACAGGGGAGTGGTTAGGGGTAACCAGGCTGGCAGGCAAAAGCGGTTGGGGCACTCAGGAAAGCAATTGGGAGCAGCAGTCTGGGATTGTGAGAGGGATGTCTGAATGCCCATTTAGGCTCAATACTACCAGGACTGGGACTAAATGGGCAGTTGGACATTCCTTCAGATTGGAGAGAGTGAAGGCTGGGCTGAATTTCGTGCACTAGGCCTCTAGTATTATAATAATTATGTATGGTGTTAGACTTATGGGGGATCACTTCACAAGTTATATAAATATCTAACCACTATGTTGTACACCTGAAACTAATATAGAATTGTAAGTTAAATGTAATTTAAAAATTAAAAATAATTTTAAAGTGAAACGTTTTCTCTGTGTCCCTTTCACTGAAGAAGTATAATAAATTTTCTTTTGTTCTTATAATGTCATCATGACCATCATGAAAACAATAATTTTTTCAGTATTGATAGTGAGGAATCAAAGAGAACTTAATGCCCAGATTTATTTATATGATTTTTTTATTATATCAAACCCTTGATCTTTAGTTCCTTCCCACGTTGGGCATAACCACTCCTGCGTAATCATTAAAGAGCTCAGGAATCTAACTTCAAAGCACATATGCAAACTCAGCTTCTATGAATTTCAACAAGAACCCTCTGCCTTCCATGCCTCCAACCTCTATTTCCCATACTTACGATACTCATTTCTTGTCGTCCTCATGTTTTGGAATCATTCTACTACCTCCTTTGCTAAAAAAGAATCAGGATGCATTCACACCAAGTATATAGCAAGAACTTGGCCCATAGTAAGTGTCCTATAAGAATTTCCTCTCATTCAACGTAGCAGAGACTATGATCAGTGAAATGGTTCAAATAACAAAAATTCAGACAGAATATTGAATTGTTAAAATAAAAACATCATTATTTCTATTTACTCAGGATTATTTCTATGGTTCTGAATTGATTATGGCTAGAGAATACTGGCAAAATTGAAATCATTCATTAGGTAGATGGAATGTATTTTATGGATTCATTTGCTTTATCTCTTTTTTGAGTTATTTTTTGAAATGTTCTGGGCTTTACAAATATTTTTCTCCTGTGTGTTTCTGCTGTGATTGGATGGGTGCATATCTATCTTCATTCACTCAGGCTCTCCATGATTCCTTGAGGATTCCACAAGACTTATAGTGTGGGCTCTGTCTCTTTGGAGCTTAACCCAAAGACCTCAAATGAAAGTAAACATAATATCAAACATTCTCCCTCATAGGTTTAGATCCCTTACATAAATTTATTTTGCTAGGTTATTGTAAATATCCTTAATATTTAGGACATGAACCTGATTGTTAACAAGTATTTTGTTGAGGTTGCTGCTGTTGGTTTTCTTCATTATGTGGCTGTGGTGGGGCAGGGTATTTTCAATGGGGTGAATTCAAGGGTAGAAGTTTTAGGTGAGGACACTTTTTCTTAAGTTTGAGAAAGACTGAGTGGAACAGATTTAATGAAGACAGACTTCTAAAAAAAAAAAAATCTAACACATGGCAGAAAAACCAGAAACTAAGTTCTAGAAAAATTAAGGAAAATGCCCCTGGTACTACTTTCTGTTTTTCTTTACTTGGTTAAGTGAAGTCCAGAGTGTCTTGCTTCCTTTAGAAACACTGCTCACAGGCCTGACATCATGGGAGAAAATCACCCTGGCTATATTACTGGTGGTAATTCAACCCTGAATGTAAGAACAGAAACCCATTTCTATGTTCTGAGGTCACCAAGAACTATTGTGCAAATCACTAGGTCCCTAGCCATTTTTAAATACTTGCTTGTATTTCTAACAACAGCCCCATAGATCAGAACACTGGGTGTTCTTGAGCACTGGAATTGGGTGTGAGTTTTCTCATCATTGACAAATCATTCAGAAGCAATCAGGAGGGTCAGAAGACTAAATCATAATCACAGTACAGTGACCAGAAAATCTGAGCCTAACCTGTGAGGTCACTAGGCCCAAATATTCTTTTATCCCTGTGCCCTATCCACTAAAGCCTTGCCTTTGTTTTACACTTCCTGTTATTCCAATAGGTCAACATTCTTGGCAGGTAAGTGTTGACTTCTCCAGTTTAGATAATCCAAATCAACACTGCATCAAAGCTCAGGAGCAACCATGGCTTTAGGACGATGCAGACTTTGATTTGCTTGTGCTTTATTTTTGTGGGTTTATTTTTGTAAAAAGCATCTGATTTTTGCGAGATGGTAAGGCAGTGAATGTGAAAGTGAAAGATTTAATTTGATGACTGGAGCTGTGTTTTAAGGTTATTTTTAATATATTTGAAAATATTTTCTTTTCTTCAAGTTAATGAATTGATATTTTGGCTAATTCTTTTTGGGTTACGGAGATAACTTAAAACTTCCCCCTCTATTTGAATATAATTACTGGTGATTGTCCTTATGTAAGATGAGTTATCATCTAACCATATTAAAAAAATACCTATTTTCACTTACATTATTATTTGTGATATTTCCTTCCTATTTCACAAAATACATCAGTCAGTGAAAAATGTTTTATTTGAGAAATGTATGAGAAAGTGTTGGTATGACTAATTTTATACTCTTCCTAGTTCTACAATGTGGAGAGAGGGCTGATGTTTGAGTTGATGTGAAACGTTTTCCCTGAGGTTTTATACTCAGCCATTTACTCATTTGGAAAATGTTAGTATGAAATTCAAGAACTTTGGAATCCGGTCTGTTCCTCTCAGTATTAACTGGGCAGTTTGGCTTTGCTGATGCCTAGTTTCCTTCATCTATGATGTGTGAAGAATACTCTTTACTGTGCAGGTTCCTGTTGGGCTTAAACACAGTGCATACAAAGATCCAGGGCAGAACCTGATGTACATGGATGTTCAATGAGTGGCTTGAGTATATTAACACTCCAAAGTTCACAGTGGTGATAGTATACACTATTATTACTTCAGCAATAATGCTGCTGGTGGTATGAATAGATTTTTCTTTGTCCAAAAATACCTCATTGCACTATTTTTATCTGGAAACAAAAGGGAGACACTCCCTATTTTGAAGCATAAGCTCAGCCCCATGATTTTAACATAGTCGAGATGTCTTGTAAATGGAATATTAAAATAATGATTCCTTATGATTTTGGTCATGGAAATTCAGTGGTCTGTTATTGACTTCAAGGCAGTATGCTGTAATGTCATTGTTCAAACCAATTCAAACGTCATTCCCTGTGGTCAAAGGTGACTCATTTAGAACTGCAATTATTACTGTTTCCCAAGGAATTTCTGTATTGTTTCTGCAAATAACCAGGCAGCATTTCTCCATGTGTTGGTAACAATTATAACTTTTCAATACCCTTATCACTTTTATGTTTGATATTTTTGTTTGATATTTTCTTGGTGATGACCTTATTGCTATCTTTGTATTAGTAGGCATTAAATTTCTGTGCTTTGTGGAGGAAACACTCATACCAGGTCCTAATATCAAACCCAGTCCAGATGATCACATTTAAAATTTCAGAAAATCATATCTCTTCTTCTCATTCTGATAATATAATAGTACACGTGGCTTATATCAGTGGATATAGGTTGGGCCTGAGAAATTACAGTAAGGCACTATGGGGATTGGGGTCTTCTCAGAAGTGGGCATGGGAGAGTGGTGGCATAGGTTCAGAGAGGAGACATTTGGGTTCTATCTAATTCTAGGAAATAGATGAGGATTTGAGTGGAATGTGAGAGGTAGGGGTGAAAAGAGAACCATAGATGAGCCTCTAAAAAGGCACCGGAAGTTTCTGAAAGACTCCCATGTACCATAGAAAGAATTGCCATCTGAATATGAGATGCACACTTATTTTTAGAAACTGAACACAGGCAATTTGGTTGCAGAAAAGTGGGAGGTTACTGTAGTGGGGCAGAGACCAACCCTCTCTCTCACTGTTACCTACATGGCTCCTTCTGGAGGAAAAGATGAAACATTTTAAAGCAACATTCATCACGACCATGACTCAGGAGCAAAATGATCTCAGAAGGGGTTCAAGTTCCCATTTTTAAAAAATTGCAATGTTAAAACATTTGATAAGGAATTCTCTTTAAATCCTCTGAAATCTAACTTCTGGGACTTCTAAGTTTTTAGATTTAATATAATAAGAATTCATTATCTAATGTCAATAAATTATCTTCAAATGTTGAATAAATTTATATTTTTAAAAAAATATTGAAAGATTGATTAATTGACTGATTTTGCTATAACTATGGGAGTTGATATGTCCCTTTTCTGTGCAGAAGAAACCACACATAAGTATTTAGAAGGATCATTTGGGTTGTACAGAGCTTCAAGAAGTACTTGATTTAAGAACAGAGAGTCAAACAAACTGGCTTTTTTATCAGTAGCTTTTCAAAGTCTCATAGTCCCATATCTGTGGCCTGTGAGGTGCTGGGATAAAGCTTTGGATGCCATTTTGAAAGGTTCATCCCTCTGGACTGTAAAACCTCAATGTTAGCTCAGCTGGCTTTTCTGGCAGAGTTGAAATGTGTTTGAAGACATAGCTAGTGAGTTGAATTCTTAATGGACAGATGAACATATCACCCAAATTTCTCCTGTATTTGCAAGTAATTGATGGCCTGATTCCATACTAAATGACAGCATCAAAAGCAAGACCATGTGTATAAAGTGATTGAATTGACTATCCCCAACCCAGCCTTCCAAATGGGTCCTATTGCTCAGCCTCACTTAAGAGTGTTAACTGATCACAGAAGACCCTTCTGTGATGGCTCATCATGAACAGATGCCTAGTGATATGTCACTAGAATCTTCTTAAAGGATTCATTTTCCCTGTAAAGGAACAAGGGGAGAAAAGGCTTAATTCTTTTATCACTACCTCCAAATATCAAAATAGTGAATTGGAAAGGGTCCTGGGTTTGTGATCAGAATAAGCCTGAGTCTTGGCCTCTGTTTCCTAAGGAACTTAGTGAATTACATCTGGGATTGTTTACCATGTTGGACTCTGGGTAGCACCTGGTGCCATGACAGCTCTTTCCAAGACATTATCTCATTTTGTGTTCTATTTAGTGCATAAATTGGACAGATGAAGACAAACCAGATTAAGATACAAAATATAGATTTATATAACAGGTAAATTTTTTAAAACTATGTAAAATAATAGATGGTCTTTTTGAGCACTTTTCTAATGCCAGGCACTGACATAAATGACATATGTTAAGCACTTCACAACTGCCATCTCATTTAAACCTCACATTAACACCATGAGGCAGGTACTGATCGAGGCTGATAATCTTCAGGTCACAAGGTGAGTATGTGAAGGTAGTGGAGGTAATAGTAAAATCCTAAATAAAGAGTTATCTGATTCTAAATCTAGAGCTGCAGGACAGCTGTTTTCCCCAAGTAAAGATGTAATAAGTAGTGAGTAATGAAGACATTACTCCTTTTTTAGGTTCAATATTTTGGCAAATACTTCAAGATTTTGTTTGTATGTGGACCACAGAAGTTAGAAGAACTGGGGACAGCATTTGCATGTTTCTTTCAGGAGGTCACACCTTACTTCTTCACATTCTTTCTTGTTTACTTCCAAACCCATTCCACTAAAGCTCTGGGTTTTTGAAGATAGGTTCAAAAATTTGAATTTTCACTTTACTTTATCCCAATCATCAAAGTGACAGAGACTCCAAAATTCATGTATATAGGCACTGCTGTGTTGTCTGTCCTCTCCTAAATGAGGGGCATTTCAAATGTTGGAAAAACTTGGTCATATAGCTGCAATCCCATCAAAGTCCTGTTTTGATTTTCTTGCTGTTGTTGCCACTACTGTTATTTTCTATCCAAACACTGAGGTTTAGAGAGATACATTTTTAATAGTGTGTCTCATTAAAGCATTTGAACTGCTGTGGCAGAAAAGAACCCACAAGTCCAGCCAGATATGAATGTGAATCTCCTGATACAGTCCATGTCTTCACCATGATCTTATCTAATCTCTTGTTCCACAAAAAGAACATGTTCTCTAGCATATCTATTGTTAGACAAAGGGAAAAAAGACACAATCTGACATGGCTTAAGGTTTTAAGCAGACAATAATGTAAGAGAAAATTATCTTTCTGGTAAGTGGTTAAGATACCAAAGTGATGCACTTTATACTCTTAGTTGCAAAAATTGGTTTTTCTTTGGTTACTTACACTGACTGCTTCAGTAGTTCCCCAAACTCCAAATCTAATTGTGACCTGAGAAAGAATTACTTACATTTTTTTCTCCCTTTCTAGGGCATAGTGAGGGCCAGCTTGGACTTTTCCTCTCAGAAATCTGTTTCCCATGAAGAAAAGGTGTCCTTTAAGCTGGCAGAGGAAAGACCAGGAGGCAGGACCTCCTATAGTGAAAAAAACAAAATCAAAAAAGTGCAATGAGAGGAGGCAGAAGAGAGCATATCCTCTCATGTGCTTGAAGGGAAAGTGACTTGGGCCAGATCTGGGTCCTTATGAAATGAGGCCAGGGCTTTCCAGGACTGAGGGCTGAAGGAAGCCAGTTATCAAGGAGAACAGGGGTCCCAGGTCCTGAGAGCAGGACTGGAACCCACAACTTGCTATGAGTTCACCAGAAATTTAGAGTACAACTGGAATGAGGGACAGTACTTTAAAGACCAATGATGTCACTAACATGCCCCTGAGGACCAACACAAGATCAGAGGGGACTCTACCTGTCAACATGAAGATATGCTAGACACCCTAACCCTCACACAGGGGAAATGAGCAGGAGGAGGCTCTGATGGAGACAGATCCATTGTAATCTGTGAAAAGCTGGCTGTTGCTTAAGAAAGAATGTTCCAATGATCTGATTCAAAGACCAGGCATTGTATTTTTCTGAGCATTTTAATTTAAATGCACAGTGAGTAAAATATGGCAACTTCATCACATCTGTTAACCCCAAATTGTGAGTCTCCAGTTGGTACATCAGCAGAGAGGAGACTATCTGAGGATGTTTCAGGTCTGTCCAAATCTCACCTCTTTGCTGCCTGTGACTAAGGGAACTATGACCTTGTGGTCCATTTAAAGCTGCTATTGACATTAGAACATAGTATGCTAAATAAACCTTCATTTCAAATAAATGTTGGGTAAACCAGAGGTCTAATTCTGAGAGCTTTTTGAACAGTTGGTAAGTCTCTTTAGGTACACTAAGTGTTTTTCTGCAAATCTTCCAGTCCTTAATGATGGCCTTATTTAGCTTCTTCCTTTGTTTCTCTCTCACTTGGTTCCACTAGTAATCATCCCAGACTTTATATGGAATGCCCCTGCTTTTCCAGTGTGGACTTCTTTTTGGAGACTTTGAAATGAGCAGAATGACTCACTAACATGAGAACATCACATACGCTAGTATTATGGTCCAGTCAACCTTCCGATGAGCTCCTGATCCCATGCCTTCACAGGGCTGGGCTGGGCTGGGCGATCCCTCACTGACCCTCACACATAGTTTAGCTCCTCTGGACTCTAGGTCAGGGCAAACTGGACAACCAAAATGATAGTGAAATTTATCTTGGTCTCATTCAGCCTAGAGTCAAGAGGAGCTCTATGGTTTGGGCTTGGGATTAAAAAAAGAATTGAGCTGGCCAACTTGAAAGAAGGGCCTGTGGCATGGATCTCTGTTAATTATAGTCCCTGAAATCAATTTGTAGATGAGCATTAAACTGTCACCATGCATGCCTGTAGTCTCTCTTAACAGACATTCTGGAAAATAATGTTCAAGAAACCCTATTGTACAATGGAATTAATTTACACAAGTAACTTATAGGACCAACGTTTTTATTATTTTTTAATGTCATAAAAATTCCATGAATTCAGCATCTGGGAAAGTCATAAGGTGGACTGGGCATCCCATTAGACAGGCTAAAGGAGAGCAGATGGAAATTCTGAGTATGAAGTAAGAACAGATGGGGCTCTGCAGGTGAAATTGAACTTGAGTATTTCAAAGTTCACAATGCTGAACACAAAATCCCATTAAGCACCTTCCAATAAAGACTAAGCTGACAGGTTGCATGGTAATGACCCCGTTATGAATTTTCAAGGCATTTAGCTGTCAATAATTTATGTGGCAGAGTTTAAGAAAGCACTTCATTGGACACACTCTGCTCATTTACAAATGGCAGAATTTTTAAGCTATGTTTTCTCTTACCTGAGACTATAGGAAGGTGGCAATGTTATTAAAAGAGAGAAACCATTTGGCCTCTTTCTTTTTTAGCCAGTTGTTTGTCTCTCCTCTCCTCTATAATTTTCCCCTTCTCAATTTAGAGAGTTGTGCACCCACAGAAAATCATGCTGGCCAGGCAAACTGAACTGTATGCTAGCCATTCAGAAGCCTTCTGATGTTTTGAAAAGATGTGACCTCATCCCACACATGTCACTTTCTGTGCAAGATGTCAAGCTCTCTGACACCATTATAGTCAGGATAAGACAAGACTGGAATACAATGTGCTGTTGAACATTGGTAAGTGAGTGGCTCCACCACCTGCTAGTTCTCAAATGGTACAGAACTCCACAAGTTGTAGCAAACAACTAGGTTCTAAATTTACCCAAGTCTGTGTGAATGGCCTGAGCAACCTAAAGGGAAGATTTGTTTTGGTGAAGGTAGCTCCTTGCCTTGTAATTTGCCTTTAGATGTTAGAGTGAAGGTAGAACCAGTGAAGAGTTGGGGTTGTGGCATCTAATAGATGCAGTTATTGTGTTGTATACTCTTTTCCTCATCTCAGCACTAGCTGTGTGGAATCAAATACCAGAATTTTCTTTTTGGGGTAAAGAGGACACTTACTTATTTCACCTTTTCTTGCTGGGTTGACCTTTCTGTGGTTAAAGATGGAATGGCTATGGGTATAGCGATGTCTTTGTTTAGTGGTTAGGGGTAGGGAGGTCTAGGGAGAGAGTTCTCTCTCTTATTTTCCCAGAAGTCCAAATTATCCTTCTTAAAACAAAACAGCACATACATCCCAAAGGAGCTTAAATTGTGAATGTAGTCTGCTTAATTCATTGGAGCAGGTGTGTAGAGCCTCCAAGAATCAGCAAAAGGGTGCACATCAATTGGGGAAATTAGTCCAGGAGGGTTTCCCTTATCCCATGGTGTCAGGATCTCTGTCTTAATCCTGTGATGACTTCCGGGAAAATTTGCTGCTTCCCTTAGAGGCAAGTTATACTTTATTTGGGAAGACTTTCAAGTTCCCTTATCCCACATTACTGTAGAAATCATTTACTGTCATGAAAAGTTATACAATGACAATAATCTATTTAATCTTAATCATCTTGCTTTTGATTCTGTCACAAATTCTGTTTCAAAGTAGGAGCATGTTCAATTTGTTTTAAAATATTAGAATTTTTTAGTCTTATCAAGATCTTCTGAAAATTATGCTAGAAAATATTTGAAAGGGGACTTAGAGGTGGCTTGTGGATTTCTATAATGGAACATTTTTGTCTTTGCTGCCCCATGAGGTTCTGCCTCAACCTACAAGTGACCAAGTGAAACTATGATGCCATGCTCAGAAACATCTGGTTTTCTATTTTCCCTCTGAATTAGGGATTCATGATTAATTTTGGTATTGTGAAGATATATTCTCAAATCATGTTGACATATTCAAACCCATTTGACTGAATTCAGAACAAATAAAGAAAATTAAACCACAAAGAACAATCAGGATAGTGGAATTCTGTCAAATACTTATTTTTCGTTACTGGCTCACAGATCACTAGCTTGGTTCTGTCCATCTATCACACAGTCATCTCAAAATCTTAAAGACCAATAATTTACTTATAAAGTCCTCATCTTTTTTTTTCCCCACAAAGTCTGTTTGTCATGAAAGGGAATTTAATTTTTAGCATGATTGCTAAACCTCTGAATTAAACATTTTCATTCTCTCAAAAACAAAATCTTTCTGTTTCTTTAACACTAAAGAGGGTATTTCATTAAGTATCCTAAACGATTTACTTTATAAGGGAAAGAGAAAGAGTGGTACCTTAGCCAGGCTCTTGGGGGTTTCCCAGCTGTGGCTTGTTGGTGGCTCTGGGTGGCTGAGATAAAGATTCACCAACTTTGCTGACGCTGAGGGTGCCAGGCCTGGCCACTGCTTCCTAGATTGTGGATGAGATAAGTAGAATGGGAGATGGATAGATGGTGACTTGGAGGTGACAAGACCTCTCTTCTTTTTATATGCTACCTTAAGGAACATGTAGGGATAGTGTTTCCATGAAGCTTGTGGGAAAAGCATACATGATTTGACAGTCATTTGGAAGATATCTGAAAAACGTGAGGTCACTAGGCACCTGGAAATTAGAAGAGAGGACCCAAGAAGCTGGTTCCATTGACTGCATCTGTATTAGAAATTGCTGCAAAACAAAGTGGCTTAAAATAGTAGAAATGTTTCATTTACTCATAGATCTACACATTAATCACTTTATTCCATGTACAATGAAAATACCACTGCCTGTAGATTTGTTGAACTCCATAATTGTGTCCACTGTCATTCTGCCCAAGGCTGCAGTACAGCTGCTGAAGCCACAATCCTGATGGCCTTCTCTATAGCTTTTCCAACATTGGATCCATAATATGAAAGCTGTGAAAAGTACATCACTTTTAAAAAAATATATTTTATTGATTTTTTTACAGAGAGGAAGGGAGAGGGACAGAAGGTTAGAAACATCGATGAGAGAGAGACATCGATCAGCCGCCTCCTGCATGCCCCCTACTGGAGATGTGCCCGCAACCAAAATACATGCCCTTGACCGGAATCGAACCTGGGACCTTTCAGTCCCCAGGCCAACGCTCTATCCACTGAGTCAAACTGGTTTTGGCAGTACATCACTTTTTATGGAGAGAAGGAATTCATTTTCAACACATTACTATGAAATTTGTGAATGAAAAAAAAATGAGAGAAGCATATAAATTTTTGATGACATTGGGAGGTAGCTGGAAGTTACCCTGGGAGATAACCAAGTGCCTGAACACTGCGCAGTGAATAATGTCCTAAGAAACATCAGACCACATGTGTGGAGTTACTAATTTCTCTCCTGTGCAAAAGCTCCTCTACTTCTTTTTACTCCTCAGAAGACCTCTGGACCCTGTCAGGTGAAGATGGCACTGCTTACCCCATGTCTCATGATAAGCTTGTTGTCCCTTGACTGTATCCCCGGAACTCTGAATCACAAGTGCTGGCTTCATTCTCAGTTCAAATGCAGCCAAGCTCAACACTGCCCAACATGCCCAAGAGAACACATCACACATTAAAGTTAATTTTGACAAATGCATAGTTGTGTTCACATACAGAATGATTCCCTTTCCCCAATTCCCTTGTACCCCTTTCAGAAAACCATTCCTTGCATCCCAATTCTCTGGCACCACTGATCTATTCTTCATTTCCATAATTTTGTGTTTTTCAGAATATCATGTAAATGGAATCACACAGGACATAGAATTTGAGCCCCTTCTTTCACCCACACTGGATGGATTAGTGATCCCCATCAGATATGTCTCAGTACATGGTTAGTTCCTTCTCAGCACTGAGGATCCCAATGTATCAATAAACCAGTTTGTTTCCAATCTTAGCTGAGGCACGTGTGTTGCATTTCTGATTTTGGGTGGTTATGAAAGTAGCAACTTCACACATTTGCATACAGGTTTCTGTGTGAATATTCATTGACATGGAGGCAGTACATTCATGGCATTTTCCTGAGCCTCCTACTCTGTTATTTTTTCCTAGCTTTTCCTCCTATATGTTTTACTTCTATTAATCTATTTCATTCAAGTTTACTAATTTTGTGTAATTTCTGTTCTACTATTGAACTCACCCAGTGAGTTTTTTCATTTAGAATTTTCCATCTTAATACAACTTCTATTTCCTTCTGAGGTTGTTTATTTATTTTTTATTGTTAAGGTTGCTTATTTTTATAATTCATTTCAAGATAGTTAATTTTTCCCTCATAAAGATGATTATAACAGTTGCTTTAACACCTTTTATAATTCCAAGTTTGGGCATCTGTTAATTGTCTTATCCCTGGAAAAATATCAGGTTTTCGGATGTCAAGTAATTTTGGGTTGTGTACTGGACATTTGAATGTTACCCTGTGAAATTCAGAATGCTTTAAAACCCTCCAGAGATTGTTGACTTATATGAACTCTTTTTAAATGTAGAATTCAACATAGCTTCTGAACCAATAATAAAATCAACAGGATACTTTTGGAGGACAGCATTTTTCTACCAGAGCTGCAAAGTAAAACTTTGATGATGGATATGTCCTCTATCTGTGCTGCCCAACACTGTAGCCACTTGTCTGAAATAGGGCGCTTGAAATGTGACTATTGTGAATGAAGAACTCAATTTTTAATTTCATTGAATTTTTTAAAATATATTTTATTGCTTTTTTACAGAGAGGAAGGAAGAGGAATAGAGAGTTAGAAACATCGATGAGAGAGAAACATTGATCAGCTGTCTCCTGCACGCCCTCTCCTGGGATGTACCCGCAACCAAGGTACATGCCCTTGACTGGAATAGAACCTGGGACCCTTCAGTCTGCAGGCTGATGTTCTATCCACTGAACCAAACCAGTTTCGGCTTCATTGAATTTTAATTAATGTGAATTTGAACAACCACATACAGCTAGTGACTGAGATATTAGACAGGGCAGTAAAACTTTCTCAGGCTTAAAGTAGTGTCTTGGTGTGATATAAATTAAGGCAAAACATTTTTTTACCATAAGATATTTTATTTATATTAAAATCATGAAGTTAAAACAGAATGAACCAAGGCTGAATTTATTATGTGTATTCACAGTGCATGAGTGAAAGTTGAGTTGAGCTCACTGAGAACCTTTGAGAAAGTCAATTATTTAACTCTTGTAAAATTTAGGAAAGTATAACCAGAGATGTCTGTTCCATATACACACAGGAGATCCTGTCCTCTGCCTCTTCTTGGCTGTTTCCATAAACAGGGTAGATGGAGGGGTGGGAGCTGGGTGGAGGGGAGTTATGGAGGAAAAAAAAGAGAAACAAATGTAATAATCTGAATAATAAAGATTTAATTTAAAAAAAACAATTCACCATAGCTAAGATTTGGAAACAGCCTAAGTGCCCATCAGCAGATGATTGGATTAAAAACTGTGGTATATCTACACAATGGAATACTATGCTGCTGTAAAAAAGGGGCTCCTATAATTTGCAACAACATGGATGGATATGGAAAACATTATGCTTAGTGAGATAAGCCAGGCAGAGAAAGACAAATATCACATGATCCCACTCATCTGTGGAATATAGTGAATGACATAAACTGATGATCAAGATCAGATCCAGAGAATGAGAAAAGTTGATCAAAACATCAAACCTCGGGGAAGGTGGGGGTTAATGGGAATAAGGGGGAGAGATCAACAGAGGGACTTTTGTAGATGCGTATGAGCATAATCATTGGGCACAGACAAGGGAGAAGGTGGAGCATGAGAGGAAATCCATACAGTGGTCTCCATAACCGTAAGAGAAATTGCTTCATGAGACAAAGATGTTTAAATGAAACTCTGTAACATGAAAATCATTTTGGAAGGAAATTAAGAGAAGTTTCCTTTAAATGTTGTAAGGATTGTAATTGAAATAATATATTTGGCCTCTTGAGCCTAAGGTAAGTAATCTGTGTTTTTGCCTTCCTGAAAAAGTTTATATAAAGTTACAAAAAGAAATTGACAGCCCGTTTGAAATTGAATTGCCATGGCCTAGAGCAAAGAATATCCTATATCCTTACATGATATTATCCTACAATATCATTTAATTTTTGATATTTCACAACAGCATATTGTACAACTATCCCAAGCAAACTTACAAACTAATTCTTTGAATGTTTAGCAGCAATTTAAAAAAGAGAACATAAAAGAATTTAATCCCTTTCAGAAGGAATTGAGGCACTTGGAAGGCATTTGAGCACAGCAAAGTAAACCATCAACAAAACAACAAGAAAGCCCATATTTGCCAATGATATAACCAACATTGTAGCACTTAGTATGATGTGATGGGAGCCAACAGTATCTCAGCAAGTGCTCTTGGAAGATTGACTTTCCAATCTCTGTTTTGTGTCTATGAATCTAGAATCATCTGGATTATAACTTGTTTATAATGAAGTACCCAGGGAAAAGAAGGAATTACAATATGTATTCTATGATATAACTAGAGGGTCTGTGCACAAAATTCATGCACAGTTGGCAGGTCCCCTCTTCCCAGCCTACACCCTCTCCAATCTGGGACTCCTTAGTGGATGTCCAACTGCCAGTTTAGGCCTGATTCTGGGTAAGAATATGTACAGTGAAAATTCCTAGTCTTATGACTTTGGATCCCTAACCCTAATGTAATATTATATCAACTAGATCAGGTCTAAACTGGCAATCAGACATCTCTCTCACTATCCTGGATCACTGGCTCCTAATCACTCACCTGCCTGCCTGCCTAATTGCCCGTCACTGTCTCTGAGTATCAGTCTAATTACCCCTAACTTCCCCCCCCCTGTCAGACTGGTTGCCTCTAAATTCCCCACTCTGCCACCCTGTCACCCCCAACTTCCTCCCTTGCCAGCCTAATCACCCCCATCTGTCCCCACTCCACTCCAGCCTGGTCGCTCCACGCAGCCTGATTGTTCAGTCATTTGGTTGTTCCTCACTAACCCCCCTGCCGGCCTGGTTGTAGGCAGCCATCTTGTGAGGGTATGAGAATCAATTTGCATATTACTGTGGAGGGGCAAGGACCAGACTGCGTTTCCCCACAAAGAGTGACTC
>JAAGEH010000380.1:3489255-3516755 GCA_011751065.1 Lasiurus cinereus
CCTAATTGACTGTCTGGTGGTCGTCTGTCGCGGGTCGCCCCATTACAATTACCTCTTTATTATATAAGATTTCATGCAACAACATGGATGTTGACCTCTGCCTTTTCAAGTGTAAAATGGCCAAAGGAGTAACTTCACTTACAGATTTTTCTTTTTAAATAAAAATAGAGTGGGGTTTTTTCCCAATAGATAAGGAAATTCATTGGCTTCAGAGTATTTGAGGAATCAGGAGGCCATTCCATTTAAAAGAATAAAGAATATGTACAGTGAAACAGCTAGGGAGCCAGGGTATTGTTGATATCACTTTTATCCAATGTATAATATCAGAAATTGCTTTGTTGGAGGATTAAAAATGTACATTCTCATCACTGACCTCATATTATTGGATGTTCTGCTTATTTTCTATCTCCACTTGATACTGATTTCTAGTTTCTAAAAAGATTCCTTCTCCCCAATGGACAGTGGTCAGTATGCAAATAATTCCCGAAGTCTCACAACTAAAACTATTTTCCAAATTCTAATTATCATAATAATTATTACCAATTTAAAGGTATTCCAGTTCGCCAAAACTGGTTTGGCTCAGTGGATAGAGCATCGGCCTGTGGACTGAAAGGTCCCAAGTTAGATTCCGGTCAAGGGACTGTACCTTGGTTGTGGGCACATCCCTAGTAGGGGGTGTGCAGGAGGCAGCTGGTCAATGTTTCTCTCTCATTGATGTTTCTAACTCTTTATCTCTCTCCCTTTCTCTCTGTAAAAAATCAATAAAATATATTAAAATAAAAAAGGTATTCCAGTTCAGATACTGTGATTATTACAACAGGGGCCTTCATAATTCTTAATCTTGTGACTTTGGGTCCCTAACCCTAATGTAATAGGGGACTCAAAGAGCCTTTAATGACTACCAGGGAAATAAAAACAGAAAAAAAAATCTCAATAAACCATAACCATAGAAGAAGACACCAGTGTCTTAGGTTGGTATTTCAGTGCAGTGGAAAATAAGTCCATTGTTGTTAAAATCCAATTTTCTGTCCAGGAATGCTTAGCACTCTACTGGTTTATGAGGCTTGTTTAGGAGGGTGACAGCTGAAAAGTGAGAGTGGGATTTAGTAACCCTAATCCTTGAGTAATTATTGTTTAAACACACACACCATTGTGGTTTCTCCAGTATTTCTTGTTTATTTGTGGCATGAGAAGAATACCTCAAAATTTTGCACAGTATCTATAATAATAAAAGTGTAATATGATAATTAGACTGGACAGCCGAATAACCTTCTGGACATCATTCCAGATGTCCTTTCAGATGAAGCTGTGGCAATGGGGGCTGAGGCAGAGGCAGTTGGGGTTATCAGGTAGGTAGGCAGAGTGGTTAGGGGCAATCAGGCAGGCAGGCAGGCGAGTAATTAGGAGCCAGTGCTCCCAGATTGCGAGAGTGTGCAGGCTGGACTGAGGGACAACACCTCCATGCACAAATTTTCTGCCACCGGGTCTCTAGTCCTATATAATAAAAGCCTAATATGCAAATCAACCAAACGGAGGAATGACTGGTCACTATGATGTGCACTCACCACCAGGGGGCAGATGCTAAACACAGGAGCTTCCCCAGCCTGCAGGTCCCAGGCCAGCAGGGATCCCCCGATTGTTTTACCAGTTGCTCCACAGATTGTCTCTGATTGCCAGCCAGGCCTAGGGACTCTACCCATGCATGAATTTCATGTGTCCGGCCTCTAGTTACTTAATTAATCCAGAACCTGAAAACAGTTCTAACTAGTGTATTCCATGAAACCTTTGAAAAGTAAAATTTACAAATGCTTTCTTAGATGTCAATGATAAATTTATTTATATCTACTGGAAAAACAGATGTGTGGGTGGGTAAAGCAAAATCTCATGGGTGGTGGAAAACCGGTAAAGTTCAAATTATTTCCAGGAAGGTAGTATATCCCCTTTATATCACAGGCAAGTGATACATTTTTTCAGCTTTTCTTTCTCAGAACTAAACATTCTCTTATGCAAACTCAACATCCAGTATCATTCAAAATATTTTCTTTATTATGATATAATTTCTCATGTAATTTGGTTGATTTTAATGGAGGAATGAGATTGGTCACCTTGTCATATGACTTGTCATTCTAAGTCACCTGCTTTTAAATGTACTCTCTCCAAGGGAGGTAAGGGTGTAGAGTTCAGGCTATGCTTGCTGAAACTTAAAACATGCTTGTCATTTGTGTCATTAACATGACAGCATCTCCACTTCAGTCAAGGTATGGGTCACCTACCAGACAGTAAACATATAAAAAAAATACAACTTTCTTCAGGCAGGAAGAAAGATTTATTGAATGAAGTTAGATGTGACTAAAAGGCAGCTGGAGCCAAGACCGGTTTTGCTCAGTGGATAGAGCGTCGGCCTGGGGATTGAAAGGTCCCAGGTTTGATTCCAGTCAAGGGCATGTACATTGGTTGCGGGCACATCCCCAGTAGGGGGATTGCAGGAGTGGGCTGATCGATGTCTCTCATCGATGTTTCTGGCTTTCTATCCCTTTCCCTTCCTTTCTGTGAAAAATCAATAAAATATATTTTTAAAAGGCAGTTGGAGACTGAAATAAGAGTATTTGTTTTAAGGTTTATAAATAACTTTTATAAAGAGGGCTCAGTATGTGGGTCCACGGTTCTAGTAAAATTACTGAGTGTGCATATGTTTTAGAACTTAATTTATATTCTAATTTGTGTTTTAGAACTCACCAGTAGAAAACTCCCATGTTCATTAGAATAGCAAACCTTTTATAGGTGAATAGATTTCTGATTCTTGGAATATTTTAATTTAAACAATTAAACAAGTAAATCAAAATCTGGAAACATATTTACCTTCAGCATAAGGGCAATCTGTTATATTGGGATAATCTACATGTTTTTGGTATTCAGAGTATATGCAGTACTTAAGATAATTTGGAAGTAAGAATATTTGATGTATGGATTTTATGTTGAAATTAAGCAATATATTTGATTTATTTTTATTATTGTTTTAGGAATGAAGAGTTCCAATTTTATTTTTTGTTCAAGGTATGACTTAATGGTTTTATTGCATTTAGTGCTCCTCAGTGTTTAGGTGTGTCTACACAGGCTCAGTAATCAGAATTATAAAACCTTGGCTCTTCCATTGGGTTTGTGACAATGATAACTCAATGTGACAATGACATAAATCATAAGGAGCCTGGCTGCCTGCTGATGGACATGACATACACGGAACACAAAATGCCTACCTGGTAGCTCTGAAAGGTCCTGTACTTTCTTGATATTGAGACTGGTTGACATTACCAGGCTTCTAGAAACAATTAGACCATGGTTTTTGTTCTCCAAGTTTTCACTGCCAATGGTCACTCCCAATCCAGAACTCCAGGCCACAAATTTTCAAGGTTATGCTGATTCCAATGCAATGGAGAGCAAGCCAACTTAAGTGTCTGTTGACTCATCTGTTAATCAGGGTGACCACATAGTCACCAGGCTTTCCATAATTGTGGGTTGAATTGTCTCCCCACCACCCAAAATTCATATTTACCTTAAAATTCTTAAGTTACTTTCACCTTAGAATGTAGTCAAATTCTCTTACATATTTCAATATCTCAAGTCTAAAATCAATTACTTTCCTTATAAATATGGTCTTAACTATTAACATTCACAGTTCTAAGTTGTAAGTAGCTTAAGATTTTTAAGTTGAACTGAAAGCTTATAGAAAATTGGGTTTTTGCATTTGTAATACTAATTTTATAAGTATTAACTTTAAAAAATCTGGTAACTAGAAATCATGGTCACTGTGCCAAAAAAGCACCCCCTTCATAGGAAAACACTTGTAGTGACACCTTTTATTGATGCAGAAATGAGCCCTGTCCATCCAGATAATGCTGCCTTCCTTTCCCTTGCCCTATCTGATCTCCTCCTCTGAGACCCTTTTGTAATGCAACTTCATCAGGTGGAGCCACTTCTCTTACAGGTTACCACACCACTTTTAGTCTGCCTCTTCTGAGTTACTGTTTTATGTTACAATTTTTTATTTCTATATCTATCACTCATTTTACCCAGAAATTTATTCAAGTTTCTATTTGTATTACCTGTGAGTTTATGTTTTATCTTTGTCATTGTGCTGGGCCCTCTGAGATGTTACATAGACTATCTAAAGTGTTATACAACACTGTTCTTTACCAAAAGAGCTTTATTTTGAGAGATGAAACTACCCAGTGGGAAGTGACAATTATAATTATGTAGCTCTTGGAGGCTCTGATGGATGAGCTCAGGATGGGTCTCAGAAATCATTAGGTTTAAGAAACATGTTAAGTTAGACTTGGTGGCTGTTGAATCAGAAGGAGGAAAGTCGAATCAGGACTCTAGTTTAAAAGATTGTTTAGTGTGTAGGTAATGAGTAGAACAAGATGATGATAGTCTATTGAGTGCAGATACTCCCCTTTACTCCCAGTCCTAATTTGTTGCCTCCCCTGATGGCTACTGAGATCTATGAGTGTCATGATGCAGTTGAGGCTTGGCATCTGGGACTTTTGTTAGAAGGAAAGATTGTAGGTCTTTCCTCTGGTCTGGGAGTGTGTTTAGGAAACTGTCAAGCAGCTTGGGGTGAGGACAAAAAGCAGAAGACCCTGCCTGGAAATAGCTTGGCTCTGAAACATGAGGACCTTGATGTAAGCCCTAATTCCATGAGACGGTGCAGGGTCCCATTGGACTCTATGAGGTCAACAAAGAGCAGAATAGGTGGGTTGAGTCCTCACTCCAGAGGCAGACTGAGGACCCCAGCAAAGACCAGCAGATTTTCTGATTTAAAGGGTGAGCAACCATTCTACCTTTTATAACCTGCAAGGACATTACTGCTCTGCTCATTTCCATCCAAACAAAAGTCTATTCATATAGTCAAAGAAAAGAAGAGTGGTCAGAAGTGACAGAAGAGAGGGAGGGAAACCCCTGGTGGAAGAGATATTTATGTTAAAATAGTAAATGAAAAAGAGTACGTACTGTCTTGACCTAAAAGCATGATTTCATAACTAAACAATTAATGAATTAAATGTGAGATGGTCCCAGTTGAGAATTAACTTTAAGAATTAGAAGGTCAAGCAGACAGATTATCTCAAAAGAAAACATGATTATATATATGGAAATAACAAGGGGAAAAGCATTATTTTGGTAGTAAAAGCCATTTGCCTTTAAGAGTGAAATGTTACACCTGGTAGTGGAAATATTTGGTAACTTTGCTTTAAAAAAATGTAGAAAATTATAAAATATAATATTAATAAAAAAGATATGGGATAATTTAAAAAATTTAAAAACAATAATTAGAAACAAACTAACAGAACCAAGGACATTTTTTAAAAAGAAGAACTAACAATTTGAAATATGTACTAATCATACAGTAAGATAGAAGATATATAATCAAGTGTATTAGCCATTATGGTAGATTCAAATGGACCAAATGCTATTATTAGAAGTTACTACTATGTTGTATTGTGATACAAAACCCAGTTATACCTTACTTACATTAATTACCTTAAAATGAATTAATATAGAGAACATAAAAATTGTGGTGAAAAGCAAATATTAAAGGCAATATTAAAATAAAACTAATAAAACATCTGCTAAAAACCCTATAAAAGCAGAAAATAGAAAAGGCAATATATTAATATATAGTATAATTTATATATAAATTATAATTAATGTCATAGTACATTAAAATAATAATTTTGGATTTTAGGTTAAGCACTAGTGAAAACAAAGGACATTGAGTAATCATAAAAAGAAACAACAGTCTTTTATGCAGAAAAAATATAGGAGCTAAATATGCAAGACAAAATTGTGGTAAAAGCATATTTGTAACAAAAAACTAATACAGCTTCTTCAAAAATGGACAGATATAATAGACAAAGCTTAAGTAATGCTTGAAGAAATTGTCTAACACAATACACAAACAAAATAATTGCAGTTAACCTCAGCTAATATCTCTCAAATAGATGCTACATGGTTTTGGTAAGACTTTCACAAAATAGTGTTCATTATTTAGCTATGAATAAAAACCTAATAAATGAGATTCTAAAACCACAGAGTCTATTAAGAGGCCACTGAAAACCTCTTACTATTTGAGTACAAAGAAACACACTGCCATAAATTTTTTTTGGACAAAAACAGAATAAAAAGAGAAATCATAGATTACCTAAACAGCAATGAGGAGAAACTTTATACCAAATATGAGAGTCACAGCTAACCTCAGAGGGACATCTTATAGCTTAAATTAGTTTATTATTTAGGAAAAATAAAAGTAGGAAGTCACCATAAGGAAGTAAAAAAAAGCGGGGGGAGAGGAAGCAAACTACAGAAAGTAGGGGGAGAGAAGGAATAATGATCAAAGTTTAATTTCATGAAATGAAAAATGTACAACAAAAAATTTCAGAAAAATAACTTAATCCAAAGTTTGTTTTTAAAGACCAGTGAAATAGAAGAAGTTTGCAAGAGTCCTGATTCATGAAAAAAATAAAATTAAATTAAAAAAAAGACATACTTTGACAAACTAGGCATTATATGTACTTACTTTGAAAAAAATCCATATAATAAAACCCTAATATGCAAATCAACCAAGTGGTGGAATAACCAGTGGAACGATTGGTCACTATGATGCACACTGACCACCAGAGCACAGACACTCAATGCAGGAGCTGCCCCCTGATGACCAATTCACTCCCACAGGGGGAGAGAGAGCACCACTCAGCCAGAAGCCAGGCTCAGGGCTGGTGAGCACAGTGGTGGTGGCAGGAACCTCTCCTGCCTCCACAACAGTGCTGAGGAGCAGCAAGCCAAGCTGTAAGGAGCAATGAGCAGGCGGGTGGTAAGGAATGAGGGGTCTTAGGCTGCAACAGGGATCCTGAACTGCTAGAGGGATGTCCAACTACTGGCAGGGGAGATTAGGCCTAAGCTGGCATGCAGACATCCCCCAAGGGTTCCTGGACTGCGAGAGAGTGCAGGCTGGGCTGAGGGACATAAATTTCATGAACCAGGCCTCTAGTCTATAATAATAAAAGTGTAATATGCTACTTAGACTGGACAATCTTCTGGATGAGGCTGGGTCTGTGAGGGAAGCTCAGATCCCAGGTGCCTGCTGGTGGCCAGAGGGAAGCTGGTACCAGCAGCACAGGGGGAAGGAAGGCCTACTCTTGTACAAATTTCATGTATCAGGCCTCTAGTAACTTATAAAGAGGAATCCAAAATGGAGTATACTCTCTGGCTTAATAGGCATATATACTGACTAAGGGAGATTAAAATAGGAGAGAGAAATTTTGCTACTGATGAGTACATCTCTCAAAGAATTTTCTCAGTTTACAATTTGATGATTCATTAACTAATGCTCAACTTTAAAGTATCTTTAGCCTGGCTGGTGTGGCTCAGCAGTTGAGCATCGACCCAGGAACCAAGAAGTCACTGGCTTGATTCCTGGTCAGGGTACATGCCTGGGTTGCAGGCTAAATCTCCAGTAGGGCAGAGGGGGTATAGAGACAGCCAACTAATGATGTTCCTCTCTCATAGATGTTTCTATATCTCTATCCCTTTCCTTTCCTCTCTCTTTAAAAATCAATTATGACAGCCCAGCAAACCCACCAGAGTAAAAGAAAAAAATGATTGAGTCCCAATTTCAATGTCAGATAGCTTTGAGTCCCAGTTTCAATGTCAGAGAGTTCTTTATGTGTACATGTCAGCAATGGTATCTGGATACTGGACAAATAATGGCGATGCCCGTCCGACCCTCTCTGGTTTGGCTCTGGGCATCCTGTAATGATGCTCAGCTGATAACTGCTCACATGGCAAGGCATCGTCATCGTCTTCCATCTGTGGACTGTTTCTCCTCTTGCCTTCGTGTTTGGTGCAGACCTGTCAGTTCCTCTTTGTTGCAGGAGTCCACTTGGTCTTGGAGTTGTTTTCTGAAAGTATATAAACATATTCTCAACCAAGCTAACTTCATCCTTTTGCATGTGATCATTCAACTGTCCCAGCACCATTTATTAAAAGGACGATTCTTTTACCCATTAAATGTCTAGGTACTATTATTGAAAATCAGTTGGCCATAGGTGTTTGAGTTTATTTCTGTACTTTTAGATCTAATCATTTTTGTGTCTATCCATATGCCAGTACCAAACTGTCCTAACCACTGTAGCTTTATAATAAGTTTTGAAATTGGGAAGTATCACTTTTCCTAATTTATTTTACTTTAACATATTGTATTGGCAACTTGTGGACTTTTGTAATTCTACTTGAAGTTGAGAATCAGGTTTTCCATGTCTACAAGAAGGCCATCAAGACTTTGGTAGAGAGAGCATTAAATCTATAGGTTATTTTGAAGAGTATCATCATTTTAGCAATAACTATTGCCATATTAGCAACATTAAGTCTTTCACTCCATGAACATAGGGAGTCTCTCCAGTTACTTAAGTCTTCTTTAATTTCTTTCATCAATCTGTTGTAGTTTGATGAAAAAAATTGAAGTCTTTCATCTCTTTGGTTAAATTTATTTCCGGTATTTTACTCTTTATATCTTAGTAAAATGGAATTGTTTTATTAATTTTCTTTTTAATTGTTTATTCTTAGTGTATGGAAACAAAATATGTGTATGTTTATCTTATACCCGGTAACTTTGCTGAATTTATTTATTACATTTAGTGATTTTTGTGTGTGTGTGGATTTTTTTAAAGGTTTCTATATATAGTACTGGTTATCTGTGAATAGCTTTTCCTTATTCTTTTCAGTTTGGATGTGGGGTTTTTTCTTGCCTAATTTCTCTAGCTAAGACTTCCTTCCAGGGCAGTCATACATAACAATGGTGAAATCAGGCATTAAGTCTTATTGCTGATTTAGGAAGGATGTTTTCAGTCTCTTGCTATTTAGTATGATGTTAGTTGATGCTTTTTCCTAAATAGCCTTTATCATATTGATGATTTTTTTTCTATTCCTGCTTTGTTGAGTGTTTTTGTCATGAAAGGTTGTTTAATATTGTTATGTGCTTTTTCTCTATATTAGTGAGGTATATTACATTGATTTTCTCATGTTGAACCACCCTTTCATTCCTCAGATAAATTTGGGAGGTTTTGAGCTACTGTTTCTCAATTTTGTTTTCGCAGGTGTCTCTTCTCCTTCAGTGATCCCATTATGCATATGTTGGTATACTTAATAGCATGCCACCATAGGATCCTAAGGCTTTGATCATTTTCTTTTCTTTCTTTTCCTTATACAGGACAATTTCAATTGAATTATCTATACATTCATGAATTTTTTTTTCTTATGCATGTTTGAATCTTCTGTTAAATATCTCTAATATTTTTTATTTTAGTTCCAGAATTTTTATTTATTTTCATTCTCTTTTATAATATACTAGAGATCTGGTGCACAAAATTTGTACATGGGGGGGGGGGCGTATCCTTCAGCCCAGCCTGCTTCCTCTCCAATATAGGACCCCTAGAGGGATATCCAATTTCACGTCACAATCCAGGACTGCTGGTTCCCAACTGCTCATCTGCCTGCCTTCCTGATAGCCCCTAACCCCTAACCACTTCTGCCTGCCAGCCTGATCACCCCCTAACTAATCCCCTGCTAGTTTGATTGATGCCTAACTGCTCCCCTGCCAACCTGTTTGCCCCTAACTGCCCTCCCCTGTGGGCCTGGTCACTCCTAACTGCCCTCCTCTGAAGGCCTGGTCACCCCTAACTGCCCTCTCCTACAGACTTGATCACCTCCAGCTGCCCTCCCTTGCAGGCCTGGTCTCTGCCAACTGCTCTCCCCTGCTAGCTATCTTGTGGATCTTTTGACCACATGGGGACAGCCATCTTGTGTGTTGGAGTATGATCAATCTGTATATTACTCTTTTATTAGATAGCATAGAGGCCTGGTGTACGGGTGGAGGCCAGCTGGTTTGCCCTGAAGGGTGTCCTGGATCAGAATGGGTGTTCCCTTGGGGCATGGGGTGGCCTGGGCAAGGGCCCTGTGGTGATTTGCAAGCTGGTCACGCCCCGCTATGACCCAAGTGGAGTCCCTGGTATCTGGGATTTATTTATCTTCTACAATTGAAACTTTGTAGCCTGGAGCAGAGTCATTGAAACTTGGTTGCCTTAAGCTTGGCTTTCTCCATTGCCAGGGGCAACCCAAGCCTCCCTCCTGCTCTCTCTGTGGCCATAGCCATCTTGGTTGGGTTAATTTGCATACTCACTCTGATTGGCTGGTGGGCATAGCTGGTGGGTATGGCTTGTGGGTATAGTGAAAATATGATTATTGCACATTACTTTTATTAGATAGGATACCTTTTTATTGATATTACCAAGTTATTCATACATTGTTCTCCTGATTTACTCTAGTTCTTTGTCTATGATTTCTTTCAATTCTTTGAATACATTTAATTCACTTCATTTAATGTCTTTGTCTCATAAGTCTGATGTTTGGGATAGATTTTATTAATTTCCTATAAATGGGCCATACATTCTTGCTTCTTTGCATGCTTTGCAATTTTTTGTTCAGAACCAGATTTTTTGAATTTTGTAATGTGGTGACTCTAAAAACAAGATTATTCTATGTGGGAACCTCTTTCCACGACCTGCGTGGTTCAGGGTTCCCAGTTCAGGGTTCGGGTTCTGCAGGAGGTCGCACGCAAACGAAATGAGAGACTAGAAAACATTAATTTGGTGATATTGGGGGGCCAGACAGGAGCCTGCCTCTAGTGGAAAGGACTGCCACTTGCTCTGGCCTTTTTCTCCCTTTTATTAAGGCTTTGGAACACACCCCTAGCCTTTAGGCAGGAAATAACAAAAACAAAAATTAACATGAAACAAACAGATAGAGGTTGCTTCAACCAACAATGTTTCAACTAAACAGTGAGTGATTAGCTCTGACCTTTCAGAGCAGTTAAGGTTGACCAGCCTTCTGGCCTCCTGTTTACATCCATTTAGTGAGAACAATATTTGGTTTCTAACACTTCTACTCTCACTCAGGTTTGCTGTTGTTACTTGATGCAAGCTGCAGCTGTCCCTTTGTTTATGACTTTTCCAAACTATTTTTGCAAAGACTTGTCATATATGGTTACTGGAGTGTTGTCTCTGCAGTCAGATAATGACCTCACAGAGATTTCCTTGAATGTCTGGGTTCAATAAGAAAAAGAAAAATCTGTATATAAGTGTCTAAATATTCTTTGATCAAGGTAGTTGAAAAACCTCTCCAGTCTTTTGTGGGGGTTGATATAATGGTCAGCCTCTGTGCTGGCCCCTCAGCTATCAAAATAAATTATTAAAATGGACAGTTTCTACTTTTGAAAGACTGCATCCCAATATCTCTAATGGGCACCAATTAGCCACACCAGGATTGTGGGTGCTCTTCCCATGGGTGCCTGCCACTTGGACTGGGAACGGGATATGGCAATCACTAAGTGAAACACAAAATTTCAATGAAATTTATCAGTCTCTTTCTTCATCAAGCACTCCAATGGATATTATAAAGCTTTATTTAGATTTTAGAGTGCCACAATAGTTGCTTCAGACAGTTCTTCCTATCTTTGTAGTTTCTTTCTGTGGAAGAAATAATTCCTAGAGCTTCCTACTCAACAATCTTTTGTGATGTAACTTTGCTATTAATTTTGTTCTAGTCTTGATAAAGAAGACTCCATCTCTGGCCTGAGTTGCTCAGTGGTTTGAGCATTAGTATGCACATCAAAGAGTCATGGGTTCAATTCTTGGTCTAGAGTATGAACTTGAGTTGCAGGTCCAATCCCCACCCTGATAGGGGTAAATGGGGTAGGCAATCAATTGCTGTGTCTCTATCACATTGATATTTCTCTCTTTCCTCTCTCTTTCTTTTCCCCTCCCACTCTCTTCACTCTATAAAAAGTAAATGGAAAAAATATTGAATTTGTGCTAAAAAAAAAAATAGAATTCAAAGCAACGTGTAGGCAACTTAGCTATAATCACTGTGTAAAGTTTTGGTAGAAATGACTCACCCACTATTTTCCTACTTTGTTGCTATGGACCACAGAGTAACAAGTGGAAATTTGAAAACAGTCAACATGGATATACTACTCTTTTCACCTAGAACCTCCTGAGGACAGTGGAGAAATATGGTGATTTTGAAGTCTATTGTGAAAATGTGTGCAGTATGTGCTTTTTAATTAGTTATATTAAATTTCAGAAAAAAACACTATTAATTAATAACAATATATCATGTGTAAACAAAGAAAAATCCTATCTAATAAAAGGATAATATTCAAATTGACCATCACTCCAACACACAAGATGGCTACTCCCATGTGGTCAAAAATGACTGCCCCCATGTGGACACAAGATAGTCACCACAAGATGGCCAGCAGGAGAGAGCAGGTCTGCAAGGGAGGGCAGTTGTGGGCAATAAGGCCAGTAGGGGAGGACAGTTGGCAGGGACCAGGCCTGCAAGGGAGGGCAGTTGGGGGCGATCAAGTCTGCAGGGGAGGGCAGTTAGTAGTGACCAGGCCTGCAGGAGAGGGCAGTTAGGGGTGATCAGGCCTGCACGGGAGGGTAGTTAGGGACAAAAAGGCTGGCAGGGAAGTGGTTAGGGGGTGATCAGGCTAGGAGGCAGAAGTGATTAGGAACAATCAGGAAGGTAGGCAGGCAAGCAGTTGGGAACCAGCAGTCCTGGACTGTGAGAGAGATGTCCGATTGCCAATAGGATTGGGCCTAAACGGGCAGATGGACATTCCTTGAGGGGCCCCAAACTAGAGATAGAGAGGATGCAGGCTGGGCTGAAATTTCGGCACCGAGTCTCTAGTATATATATAACAATCGTGTATTTTTGAGCGAGAGACTTGCAATAAATTTACTATATGAGCAGTATGCCATCATGAAACATCTCTTAGAACAGCCCAACCAAGGTACCTTGGAAGCTCTGAAAATTATACCTAATTACTTAGCATGCGGCTAAGCATTCCATAGAAATGCTATTCTCTCCTGAGCACATGTCCAAGTCTCAAGCTTCTTGTGAGAAGGAGGTATTGCACACAAATGAAGTTACTGATTGTCTCTAGTAAAGCACATTCACTTCTTGGTAGTTCCACTCTCTAAAAATAACTACAAAAATGGGTTCATTTGTGATATTTACCAATTTTTCTAAGTTTTTGTAAAAGAAATATTAATAATATATATTTTTATTATGTGTTTCTTATGACTCTCCATAAGTTAAACTCCTATTTTTATTTCCTGGTTATTAATGGAGCTTGGAAAGATCATTTCGTGAACTGGTTCTAATAGAATATGAATTTTAAAAGTTTCATAAAAAAGGAATATTTAGAGGTAATTTAATTAAGCACTCTCATTTTATAATGAGATATAAAAATGCCAATTAAATAAGAATCCAACTTTATGTTTTATTAGTTAAGGACAACTTGCTTCTGAGGTGATTCTGGTTTTAATTATAAAGTTTATTGTACATTTAAACATATTAAAATCACAAATGTTTTGTATAAAATTCTTATAAATCTAAAATCACTCCTAAAAGTAGTTATTTCTTCCCAATGAATGTGTATATGCTTAGATCTTACAAATACCTTGGCACATTCACAGTATATATAGTTGATAATAATTAGAAAGAAATAACACTAATAAGCATAAAAGAAGGCAAAATAAAGATGGCAGATTTAGGTTTTGTTGGCAAATAAGAGGTCAGTTTTTGAGTTATTTACAATAACATAGAGCCTAACTGTGTACAAACAACTCAACAATTTTGTTAACTTTTGTAAACTAGTCAGCATTTTATAGTGGGATAGTTTTGATAAAAATTCTGTTCATAAAATTTATCTCTGTATTCATGAATTGTTTTTATAGTGAATGTTTCACTTAAGGAGGTATATTTCTGAGGCAGTTTTGTATCTAACACATATGTCTTTATTACTTCTATGGTTTGAAACTTGTATGGTACTTAAGCTTGATACAATAGTCACAAAATAATAAAAGTGATACACCACATAAACAAAATGAATGATAAAAAATTATATCAATAGATGCAGAAAAAGTATTTGATAAAATTCAGCACCTATTTATGATAAAAACTCTCAGCAAAGTGGGAATAAAGGGAACATACTCAATATAATGAAGGCCATATATGAAAAACCCAAAGCTAAAATCATATTCAATAGGCAAAAAACTACACACATTTCCCTGAAGATCAGGAACAAGACAGGAATGTCCACTTTCACCACCCTTATTCAACATAGTACTGGAAGTCCCAGTCACAGCATCCAAATTAGAAAAGAAGAAGTAAGTTAACAAATGCTTTCACCCCACTTTCCTCCCTGTAGGAACCATGCCTCTGATTTATCTCCATAGAAAAGAAATAGTAGGAGACTAGGCCATTACTGAATTTCTCCAGAGCAGACAGAATGAGAAGGTGGGGAGACATGTGTCCCACAGCATGTCCTAGAAAGATTCCCCCAGACAAAGAGAAGTAGAGGCAACTCGCAGATGATATGATACTATACATAGAAAACCCCAAATACTCCATCGGAAAACTGTTAGACCTAATAAATGAATTTGGTAATGTAGCCAGATACAAAATTAAAACCCAGAAATCTATGGCCTTTATATACAACCACAATGAACTCACAAAAAGAGAAATGAAAAAAAAAATCCAATTTACTATTGCACCAACAAAATTTAAGATACCTAGAAATAAACTTAACTAAGGACATAAAAGACCTGTACTCGAAAAACTACAGGACATTGAAAAGATAGAGGAAGACATAAACAAATGGAAGAACATACCATGTTCATGGATGGGTAGAATCAACTTCATTAAAATGTTCATACTGCCTAAACCAATCTACAGATTCAATGCAATATCTATTAAAATACCAATGGCATATTTCAAAGATCTAGAACAAACTCTCCAAAAATTCATCTGGAATAAAAAAAAAATACTCCAAATAGTCACATATATCCTAAGAAAGAATAAAAAATTTGGAGGGATCACAATACCAGATATTAAGCTATATTGCCAAGCCATGGTTCTCAAAACTGCAGAAGAACACATAGACCAAAGAACTCAGAAATCAACCCAAACCATTATACTCAATTAATATTTGACAAATGATGCAAGAGCATACAATGGAGTCAAAACAGTCCCTTTAATAAATGGTGCTAGAAAATTTGGTTAGATACATGCAAAAAATGAAACTAGATCATCAACTTACACCATACACAAAAACAAACTCAAAAAGTTACTTGAATATCAGATGGGAAACCATAAAAACCGTACAAAACTCCATAGGCAGCAAAATTGCAGACATATGTCTTAGTAATATCTTTACAGACACAGATCCTAGGGCAAGAGAGACTAAAGAGAAAGTAAACAAATGGGACTTCATCAAAATAAAAAGCTTCTGCACAGCAAAAGAAACCATCATCAAAACAAGAAATCCCACTGCATGGGAGAACATATTTGCCAATGTTATCTCTGATAAGGGTTTAATCTCCAATATTTACAGGGAACTCATACAACTTAAACAAAAAGAAAATAAATAACTCAATCAAAAAATGAGCAAAGGACTTAAATAGTTTTTGAAAGAGGACATTCAGAAAGCTGAGAGATACATAAAAACATGCTCAAAGTCACTAATCATCTGAGAGAGGCAAATCAAAACAACAATGAGGTACCACACCTGTCAGAATGGCTATCATCAACAAATCAACAAATGAAAAGTGCTGGAGAGAATGCAGAGAAGAAGAAACTCTTCTTCACTGCTAGTGGAAATACAGACTGGTTCAGCCATTCTGAAAAACAGTATAGCATTTCCTCAAAAAAATTAAAAATGGAACTGGGCCATTTGACTCAGTAATACCACTTCTAGAAATATATCACAAGAAAACAGAAACACCAATCAGAAAGGATATATGCACCCTTATGTTCATAGCAGCACAATTTACAGTAGCTAAGATTTGGAAACAGCATAAATGCCCCTCAGCAGATGAATGTATTAGAAAACTATGGTACATCTACACAATGGAATACTACACTGCTATAAAAAAGAAGGAATTCTTACCATTTGCAGCAGCATGGATGGAACTGGAGAGCATTATGCTAAATGAAATAAAAATACCCCATGATCTCACTCATTTATGGATAATAAATGACATTATAACCTAATGAACAAAAAGATATTTACAGAAGCAGAGAAGCATTGAACAGACTATCAAATTAGAGCCTGAAGGCTAGAGAAGATTAGGAGGGGAGGTAGGAGATCAACCAAAGGACTTGTATGCATGCATATAAGCATAATCAATGATGCAAGACACTGAGGTGTGGGGTGAGGACATATGCTACTGGGTAGGGGAGGCCAGGGGAAGGTCAATAGGGAAAGAAAGGCGACATATATACTATTATTTCTAAATATTATAAACAATAAAATAAAATAATAAATAATAAATAATAAAACAAGGCTGGCAGGGTGGTTAGTGAGGGATGACCAAATGACTGAACAGCAGGCTGTGTGGGGAGACCAGGCTAGTGGCGGGGACAGTAAGGGGTGACCAGACAGTCAAGCAAGTGAACAGTGAGGAGCCAGGGGTCCTGAGTTGTGAGAAGTATGTCCGACTGCTGGTTTAATCCCTGGCAGTCGAACATCCCCCAAAGGGTGCCACATTAGAGAGGGTGGAGGCTAGGCTGAGGGGACCCCAACCCCCATGCACAAATTTCATGCACCATGCCTCTAGTACAAAATAAATATCTAGAAATCAGTTGTAGTTTAATATACTAATAATGAATTATCAGAAAGGAAAACAAAAAAATTCCATTCTCAATTGCTTCAAAACGAATAAAATACCTAAGTATAAATTTAACTGAGTGTGTAAAAGATATGTATTTGGAAAATTATAAGACACTGAAGAAATTGAAGAATATATAAATAAGTGGAAGAATATACTGTGTCTGTGGATAGGAAAAAAATAACGTCATTAAAATGTCTATACTACCAAAAGTAATCTACAGATTTAATGTAATTCCTATTAAGATACCAATGATATATTTCACAGAACTTGAACAAATATTCCAAAAATAATATGGGTCCACAAAGACCCTGAATAACAATAGCAATCTTGATAAAGAAGAATAGACAGCCCTGACCAGTTTGGCTCAGTGGATAGAGCTTCAGCCAGCATACTGAAGGGTCCCAGGTTCAATTCCAGTCAAGGGCATGTACCTTAGTTGCAGGCACATCCCCAGTAGGAGGTGTGCAAGAGACAGCTGATTGATGTTTCTCTCCCATCAATGTTTCTAACTCTCTATCCTTCTCCCTTCCTCTCTCTAAAAAATCAATAAAATATATTTTTTTTAAAAAAAAGAAAAAGAAACTTAGCAGAATCACTCTCCCTGATATCAAACTATACTACAAGGCAATAGTAATCAAAAGCATGGTACTGGCATAAAAACAGGCATATAGGTAAATTTAACAGAATAGAGAGCCCAGAAATAAATACATACCTTTATCATCAATTAATATTTTACTAAGGTGACTAAAACAGGGGGCACAGTGAGGCCTGGAGGCACACACTATGGCCCAGGGATCCCAAGAATCACAAACTCAGAGTTTGCTTTCCAATAAAAAAATAAAAATAAAAATAAATTTTTTAAAAAAAGGCAGCCAACACTGCCACCCTGGGAAGAACAGCTGCAGGAGGGAAAGGCCTCCTCAGGCCCCACCCAACCTGGCTGGCACACTGAAGGCTCATGGGAACTCACCAGTGACATGCAGTAAGCACAGACACTCCAAAGTCAGTTTCATTGATAGCCTATCCCTAGCCATCTCCATGGCAGACACATTGCTGCTGTTCCATCTCAGGTCTGACTTCCAGATTCTGGCTTCCTGCCCACTCCTTCATATACTACATGCACCTGGTCAATAGCACCACAGCACAGCCAGAGAGTAGCAGGACACAGCCACCAGGACTGTTTGGGCATTGATTTGGCCGCTGACTGATGTCCATGTGCAGTTACACTGTGTGCTTACATTTGTAGGGAAGCAAGGCAGCCCGCTCCTGCCACTGTCTCACCTTCTAGGCTGACAGACCCACTGATATCTATGTTTCTCTTACCATCAGGAATCAAAAACTCTTGAGGATGAATGATCCCAACAATGGCCCCAATACATGCTCGGTGTCACTGTCACACACATTCCCAGTCATTACAGCCCATTCCTTGGCCTGCAGTGTCCTGCTCCACCCATTGAAGACCACCTTATGTTATCCTATCTGAAATGTGAGCAAGATCTCAAATATCTATAGCTCCCTTGTCCTACCTTTCTTTCTGTAAGAACCTTGCATTTTAAATATATATATATATATATATTTGATTAATTTCAACGAGGAAAATAGAGATAGAATCATCAATGATGATTGAGAATCATTGATTTGATGCCCTGCACATTCCAAACTCAGATTAAAACCTCCCTTGGTTCCTCCCACATCCCTCCCCTGACCAGTAGGCCCCTGATGACAGTGTGGCACAAAGGGAAGGAAAAGCAGGGGAGGCACGGAACTGTGGGGTGGTGGGGCACCAAGGACAGCATTGGTGTCTGGAATATGTTCCTTCTGCATCTGGCCTGGCACCCATCACCTCCTCTCCCAATACTGCCAGGGCCTTCAGGCCCTGATCAACCTGGCCCTAATTGGCTCTGATTGCCCTCCAAGCCTAGGAACCCCACCCATGTACCAATTTCCTGCACCAAGCCTCTAGTATATATATAAAAGGCTAATATGCAAAGTGCCCCCTTGGGAGTTTGACTGGGAAACTCACTCAGTGTGATATGTGCTGATCACCAGGGGGTGGTGCAGAATGAAGGGAGGTCCTGGCCAGCAGCCAGGAAAGGAAAGCACCAGCTGGCAGCTAGAAAGCCCTGATTGGCCGGCCCTAATTGCCTGCCAGAACTAGGGATCCTCCCCATGTATGAATGTCCTGCACCAGGCCTCTAATTATAAATAATGTCATAGTGAATGTACTAAACCTGACAAGCTCAGGGAGACCTGCATAGTGGCCTTACAAACTCAGAGACCTAAAGTAACCACATAAGATGGCTAAAACTTTTCATTAAAAGCAAGTTATAATGGTGCTCTCCCTCAAGAGGGCTGTAAGAAATAAGGCAAACCCCCAAATTGTTAGAACACAAAACATACTAGGGAGCCAGGCAGCAAGGCAAATATCTTTACTTCTACATAGAAGAGTGTGCACACATGGTCTGAAAGCACACATTGGGCAGGCAGTCTGCTTGGCTTTATAATCCTGACACACATGACTTGTCCCTCACTCTTGATTGGAGCTCAGACAGTTTTTTGAAATTGGCTAATTCAAAGGTAAGGGTTGGTCTTTGCCATTTCTATATGGTGAAGGGGAGCTGCAAGCCATGTGGCCAATATGGTGGCTGCCAACTCATGCAATCCAAAATGGTGACTATCTAAATGTTTTTTGATAGAAAAGATGACTTACTTATTCTCACAATTCCCCCTTTTTCTTTATTTAAACTCTTTTCTTCAAACTCAACTAACATTCATTGACTTTCCTGCTCTGCAGTGTCTAGGAGGAAACTATTTTGCTGCTTTGGGTCAATGTGGTTTCAATTAACACTTGAATAAGCCCTCCCTGCACCCAACCATACATGGGATAATGTAATACCCCATCATTGCAACTTCTAATCAAAGAAGTGAATATGGACACCATCATTCCCTCCACTTTCCAAACCATTGCTCTAGTGAATGAGAGAAAAAATCCTTAATCCCAGGGTTCTAGCTAACACATTAGCTAAAGCTGCCATTGCTTTAGGTCCTCTCTGATGGTCCATCTAGCTGTGTTGTCAGGGATGGATGTGCAGCACTGACCCCCAACATTACACATATTCTTCCTTTCTCAGCCAGAATCATATCCAAGGCAAAACTGTTCTCCTAGGACACCCTGCTGTTGGCATCTAGCTGTTCATCTATCCCTTTAACTGCACTTCGAGTGTAGTTAAAAAGCTTTTGCTAGTTAAAGTAAATATACTAGTAATTAATCCAACCACATTATTGTTTACAGTGGGCCACCAGCATAGGACAGACTCAAGCCCAGCAGCAATCTGATTTCTAGCCTTAAACTCCTTTGACACCCCTCCTGGAACCCCACTGGCATCTGTGTGTGAATAGGGGGATCAAAGAAGGCCCCTGGACTCTCCTCTTACTAGTCTGTCTGTTCCTTTGAAAAAAGGTTTATGATATGCCAAAGTGAAAGGGGTAGCCAATTGTCTCAGGGCACAAGTTCTACTCCAACTGCTGGGCAAGGTCACAACCACGGTCCCCCATGACACTACCAGACATCAGAATGGGGTATCAACAGTGCAGCATGTTGGGATTCTGAGGATATTCAGCCATTTATGTATCTGGGAAAATTTCTCAAATTCCAAAGTACTGCTCTCTCCCTTGAAAGGCAGGAGGTAAAGTTTACATCAGAGGATGGGGCCAGATCATTTTCCGGGGTCCTTGCTCCTTTACCTCTCTTGTATGGGAGCAGGGAGAAATATTTACAGGAAGTGTTTGCCCAGGAGGTTTCCTCCTGGTATAAGGCAAGCACATATTCCATCCCATTACTGACTGAGGTACATCTGAGTGTAAATGAGATCACTTGAGACCTCTAGCCTTCCTGCCACGCAAGAGTAATAGTAGCTTTTGTTTTGTTTTATTGTGTTTTTTTTAGGGTGTGTATAGAATATTCAATCCTAGGGGATCTTGTCCTGTGACATCTACTCCTAAATTTAATCCTAGCCAATCTTTTGACCTAAAGGCTGAAATATCCAAATCATTCAAGTTATCTGTAACCAATAACTGGGTAAGCATGATCTGGATTGTACACATTTCTCCAGCCCACATTATAAGCCCCTGCAATTTGTCAGTTCCCTAAAGCAAATAGAGCCCAGTACACGATGGGCTCTTAGATCCTCTAAGACAGTTCACAGTTTTTGGGGTTTCAAAGGGCTATGTCCTGATATGGCTGTTCAAGTTGAGGTGTGTCCACCCTTAACCTATGTGTGATGGATACAACCTCGCTCTGCAATCTGAACAGCAGTCTCTGTGGTAAGTAAGAAGGTGGGATCTTTTCCAGGAGGGTTCCAACTTGCTTCCCTTCCAAGTCTGGATTAGAACAAATGTAGTCTTCCAGTCCATGGTGATGAACCAGAAACAAGAGGGCCTTGGGTCAGGAGGCCTTTTAACCTGAGAGAGATTAAAGTAGACGAGATACCCAGTACATAGTTCTTAAGAAATTTAGTCCCTAGTTTCCATTGTAGGAAAGTCTTGAGGCATTCCAGGACCTATTGAAATCATCTACAGTCAACTCTAGGTAAAACAAACAAACAATAAAAATCTTAAAACTTAAACACTAGGAAGGTTGTCAAACCCATCCTACCAAAAGATTATATAGCATTCAAAGTGACAAGAGGGTATTAAACACAAGCATAAGTTAGTAAAACTTCAGTTCCCATAACTAACATATAATAATTTATAGAACTTTTGTTTCAGAAAAGGACTAACCAAAATAAGGTTTATTTTCTAACTTCATCTGTCCTTGGGTATGGTCAGCAAAAGACAGGAATTAGATTTCTTCTATCAGTCTCCCTAAGTACATTGATATAAGCTACTCTCTGTTTAGGGAGGCAAAATGCAGATTATTTACTCTTAAGTGTCCTTGCTTTAGGGGAGATAGGATTTACTAGATGGCTCTAAATTGCTGTTTAACTATTTTAATTACCCTATTCTACTTATCCTGGCTTACTGGCCTGTTTCATTTATTCAATGTTTTTCAACATTTTTCTTTACAAACATTCTATAAATTTCACAAATTTTTCTTTGGAAACCTTATAACTTTCAGAAATAACCAGCTTTAGAAACCACTTTCTTTCTTCTTCAAAATACTTTTTCATGTCTCATGCTTTCTCTTATACCAAAACCATAATTTATTTTTATAATTTTAGAATTCTTAACCCTTAGAAACTCTAATTTTTAGATGGCATGCAAAGTAATTAATATTCCTCAGATTATAACTAAATTCACATTTTAAAAGATATTTCAAGTCCTAATATATAAAAACCCTGGGTCGTAAGGACCAGTAATGACCAAGGCTCAACCAACTGGAAGTCAGTCCTGCAGCCTGCTCTGAGTTGCCATGACAACCCAGTGCTTACTGCTTCTGCTGCAGGCATGGTACCACAGCAATGAATGCTGAGGGGGCTGCAAATCAGGGCCAAAGAGAAGCCTGAAGAGAGAAGCAGGGACTGATCTGTTGCCTCTGTGGCAGCTTTTGATCAGCACTTGCCTCTCTCTTTCTCTCCCAGTCTGGCCAGAAGCCATGCCTCCATATCTCTCCAGGGCTTCTGATCAGCCCTGTCTTCCTAATCAGGCCCCATTGATAGGCCCAGAGATGCTGACTGGCATAGAAACTGACTAATCAAAACCAAATCTGGGTGAAGTGTGAGGAACCAATGGCTGCCTAGGAGGCAGAGCTTTTGACGGTGACTGGTATAGAAACTGACCAACCAGAACCAAATCTGACTCAACTGTGAGGAGCCAATGACTATCTAGGAGGCAGAGCTTTTGATGTTGACTGGCATAGAAACTGAACAATCAGAACCAAATTGGCCAGCAGTTGCGGGCAGTTGGAGGCGAGATCAAGCCAGCAGAAGAGACAGATTAGGGGCAATCAGGCAAGCATACAGAGGGGTTAGGGGAAATCAGGCAGGCAGGCAGGTGAGTGGTTAGGAGCCAGCAGTCAAGATTATGAGAGGGTTGTCTGACTGCTAAGGGGTCCCCAATTGGAGTGAGTGTAGGCTTGGCTGAGGGAACCCACTTCCAAACACGGATTTCATGCACGAGGTCTCTAGTAAAATATAAAACTTATTCATTAATAGATCCAAATCCATCCTCTATATTTTTCCTAAGAGGCAAACTCAAATTAATCTTTCACTATCCTGTTATTTCAAAATATTTAAATGTTTATCATTTAACCCAACAATGCTCCAAAGCCTTTAAGTTATCAAAGACTTTGGAAAATTATGTGTAGGCCCATGAGGCCGGAGAAAAGTGCTTGGCGAGAAGGAAGCTGGCGTCTAGCTGCTTAGATTCAAAACTGCCACATTTTTCCTTAGAGATAACATGCTAAGCCATATGTTGTGCCTGGCCCACTGGTCCAGCCCTCCCTGGGTCACATGTAACACAATTGTGAACATTATGTTAGCTTTCTGTTTCTCTCTTTCTTATCTTTATGTACATAGACCTTATGAGCCTCTTTTAACAGTTCTTCTGCACTTCTATCCTTCCCACTTCTCTAACTTTGCCATTTTTCTTGAGATGTCAGGTCAATTATTGGTGACAAAATGTACTTTTTAATATTTATTGGCCCAACAGGTCCTCTTTTAGTCTTTAGTAAAAATTTTAAGGCCCTTCTTCTTTGCCTTGCTGAATATTGAAAGTTTAAATTAGGTTCTGAGACCAGAGAACTGCTTCTCTATTCCCTTTAATAATTACTTCCTTGAAAGATTTTTTTTTTTTGGCAATGCATTATTTATTTATTTATTTATTTATTTATTTATTTTTAATTAAATCTTTATTATTCAGATTATTACATTTGTTTTTCTTTTTTCCCCTCCATAGCACCCAGCTCCCACCCTTCCCTCCCTCCTGTTGACCTCATCCATAGGTGTATGATTTTTGTCCAGTCTTTCCCTGTATACCCCTCACTCCTTTGCCCCTGAGAATTACCAGTCCACTCCCTTTCAATGCTCCTGATTCTAGTATATTCACCAGTTTATTCTGTTGATCACATTTTTAATTCAATTAATTTTTAGATTCACTTGTTGATAGATACATATTTGTTGTTCATAATTTTTTGACTTTAATCTTTTTCTTCTTCCTCTTCTTAAAGAGTACCTTTCAGCATTTCATATAAAACTGGTTTGGAGTTGATGAACTCCTTTAGCTTTTTCTTATCTGTGAAGCTCTTTATCTGCCCTTCAATTCTGAATGATAGCTTTGCTGGATAGATTATTCTTGGTTGTAGGTTCTTGTTATTCATCACATTGAATATTTCTTGCCACTCCCATCTGGCTTGCATCGTTTCTGTTGAGAAATCAGCTGACAGTCGTATGGGTGCTCCCTTGTAGGTAATGAACTGTTTTTCTCTTTCTGCTTTTAATATTCTCTCTTTGTCTTTTGCTCTTGGTATTTTAATTATGATGTGTCTTGGTGTGGTCCTCTTTGGATTCCTTTTATATGGGGTTCTGTGTGCTTCCTGGACTTGTAAGTCTATTTCTTTCACCAGTCGTGGGAAGTTTTCAGTCATTATTTCTTTAAATAGGTTTTCAGTATCTTTCTCTCTCTCTTCGGGCACTCCCACAATTCTGATGTTGGGACGTTTGAAGCTGTCCCAGAGTCTCCTTACATTATCTTCACATTTTTGGATTCTTTTCTCTTCTTGCTTTTCCAGTTGAGTGTTTTCTGCTTCTTTATATTTCAAATTTTTTACTTGATTCTTGCCTTTCTCTAGTCTGCTGTTAGGACTCTGTATAATATTTTTTATTTCAGTCAGTGAATGTTTAATTTCTAGTTGGTCCTTTTTCATCTTTAGTTGGATCTTTACCATCTCTAGTTGGCTCTTTTGTATCTCTAGTTGGTCCTTTTTCATCTCCTCTTGGGACTTGATAAATTTATCCATCTTTTCTAGCATATTCTTGAAAAACCTTATAAGCGTGGTTTTGAACTCTATATCCAGTCGTTTTTTTCCCTCCATTTCTTTTGTTTGTGATCCCTTCCCTTGTCTTGGCATTTTCACTATGCGGGGGGGGGGGGGGAGGGGAACTTCTGTGTTGAATTCAGCTTTATGATACCAGACTCAAAGCCCCAGAAGCCTCTGTTGAGCTTGGGAGGGGTGGAGTCTCAGGGCTTAAGGGACCGCCTTGCCTTCCAGTCAGCTCCGCCCTCCATGGCCCCTGAGTCTCATGTGACTGGGTAATGGCTGGAGCGGTCCTTGTGCACGCACCCGCAGTGCCTCTAACCGCTGCCTTTCCAGCTCCCCTGCGCACCAGGACCACACCAGTCTAAGTCTCCAGGGTTTTGCCCGAAACAGGGGCTTAGTGGAGTCAGAAGTGGCGCAGTTGGGAGGGTCTGTCTCCCGCCCACTCCCGAAAGCCAGCAGCACAATCAGCAATCTGTCCTCCGCATAGTGCCGTGCGCACCGCCACCAGCCCTCTGATCTTTTGCAACTCCCCTAAATTTCCGGCACTTCTCCCTTTTCACAGTCCAAACTCACCCTGTATGAGTTTCTGCTGGATCTGGGGTTTAGTGTCGTAGGATAAGGGGTTCAATGCCTTTGAGAGTCTCTGTTTCCCTCCCGCCAGAGAAAGCCAACCAGGTACTCCGGCACCCGCTCTCTCCGCGTGCGCGTCTCCGTACCTCAGCTTTTTGCAGCTCCTCTGGGTCTCCGTGAGCCCCTCTCTTTCCCTTTAGTTGTAGAACTTCCACTCAGCCAGTTTTCCTGTGGTTCTGGATGATGTCTGTTCTGTCTTTTAGTTGTAGTTTTGAAATTGTTTGAAAGATTTCTAATGTATCCCCTATGGTCCCACTGGGGCTCCCAGGTTTCATCAGCTGGAAGTACTCCATGGCTAGTCAGGTGCTCCCTTTGCCAGATAGCCATAGCCAATCTTCAAATCATTCCCCCTTCTTTTGCTGAGAATGGTATTCCCCAGATAGACATTAACTTGGTCCATGTATACAATTATGGGCCCCAAAATGAATCCAGCTTGTCAGCTAAGCCACATGGGTCTTCCAGCAGAGCTTTTGTTTGTTTGTTTGTTTTTGCTTTGTTTTTTACTGCTCCAATTCATAACCTAGAAAAGCTGTTTCCTGGTGGTGAAGGGGCTTCAAGGCCAGATGGAGCCTTATCAGGAGAGCTTTCCTTCCAAGGGAGAGGCTGGACTTACAAATTGCCATCTTAACAGTTCCCTCAGATTGTACTCTGATCACATAGAGAGGGAAGGCAGGACAAGGATCCCACTTCTCTGTCTGCCATTGTTCTCTTTTAGGCTTCTCTACTTTTACAGAAAGAAGGACAACTTTCCCCTTCCTCTAACAGAGAGCATAGTTAATCTTTTGTTGAGTAACTGTACATTTTTTAAATATATATTTTATTGATTTTTTACAGAGAGGAAGGGAGAGAGGGATAGAGAGTTAGAAACATTGATGAGAGAGAGACATTGATCAGCTGCCTCCTGCACACCCTCTACTGGGATGTGCCTGCAACCAAGGTACATCTCCTTGACTGGAATCGAACCTGGGACCTTTCAGTCTGCAGGCCAATGCTCTATCCACTGAGCCAAAACAGTTTGGGCTGAACTTTTATTATTAACACTAGAAGATCGGTGCACAAATTCATGCATAGGGGGAGGGTCCCCTCAGCCCAGCCTGCACCCTCTCCAATCCAGGACCCCTTGGGGGATGTCTGACTGCCAGTTTAGCCTGGGTCCTACAGGGCCCACACCAGCATTTAGACATCCCTCTCACAATCCAGCATAACTGGCTCCTAATTGCTCACCTGCCTGTCTGCCTGATTATCCCCAACTGTGGGCCCACTGCTGGCCTGGTTGCCCCCAACTGCCCCGACCACAGGCCTGGTTGCTCCTAACTCCCCCACTGCTGTCCTGGTCGTTCCCAACTGTGCCCCCTCTGAGGGCCTGGTCACCCTATGCAGACTCTGCTTAGTCTTTGGTTGTCCCTCACTAACCCTTGTGCCACCCTAGTCACCTAATGCAACCTTTCAGTCAACCATTCAGTTGCAATGGTTGCTTAGGCTTTTATTATTATAGATATTTAAAATTATTACTAAAAACCTTTATCATAAATCCTTCATTTTAGTTACATACATTTATTATATCTTAACTTAGAGATTTTTAAAGCCAATTATTACCTAAAGTATTTTCTTTTTTACATTTAAATGGTTTATTATTTAAAGTATTACATGAGTCTCCTTTCTTCTCCCATTGACTTCTACACCACCACCCTCTTCCCCAAGCACAAGCCTTCACCCTGCTACTATTTGTTCATTGGTATTGCTCATATGCATGCATATAAGTCCTTTGGTTGATCTCTTCCCCCTCATCACCTGCCTTCCCATACAGTTTTTTCAGTGCTTCTATGCCTATCATTCTATTTTTGTCCATCAGTTTATGTTATTCAGTATATTCCAGAAATGAATGGGATCGTATGATATTTATCTTTCTCTAACTAGCTTATTTTGCTTAGCGTAATGCTCTCTAGTTCCATCCATGATGTTTCAAATGGTAAGAATTCTTTTTTACAGTGGTGTGGAATTCCATTGTGTAGATGTACCACAGTTTTTTAATCCACTCATCTGCTGATGGGCACTTAGGTTGTTTCCAAATCTTAGCTATTGTAAATTGTGCCACTATGAACATA